>JAPKLX010000014.1:941768-952293 GCA_026898415.1 Leonotis leonurus | reverse complement strand
CGTAACAATGAAGGTTAATAATAGCAACTAACAACATATCTTAGGTTAAATAATAACGAAGTTTGCTATTCATCATCTATTTTAAATACGTACTTGAAACCCTTGGTTTCGTAATAAGGATAATTTCGAGGAATTCACTACTTATGTCGGAATTCAAAATGCGGGGTATTACAGCGAAAGAGAGAGAGTTGAGGGAGAAAGCGAGAGAGGGAGAGGAGCAGATGGAGAGGGAGTGAAGAAGAAACGGATCGAGAGAGAACAGAGAGCAGAGAGTAGCGAGAGGGAGAAGAGAGGCGTGTGTGTGTTGTGTTGTGTCTGGGAAGGGGAGTGAAAGTTAGGGTTAGTCTCAAATTAGGGTTAAGACCTATGGGCCGGGTTTGGGCTGGATTTCTGGGCCAGGTTGATCAAATTGTGGGCTGGATTTAATTGGATACTGGGCCTAGATAAATTAAATAGTTGGGCCGAATTAATTAAATCAAATGGGCCCAGATATTAAACTTAAGACTATTAATACTTACCTAATTATAATTAATTAGTAAAGCCACTTAATTAAATTAAAGGGATTAGTTTAACCTGTAATAGTATAAGACTTAATTAAATTGAGAGTATCATTTTCATTAAGGTTGAGCTGCATTAATTAGAAATATTAAATATTAAAGAAGGAATAATAAGTTATATACTCCTTAAGTATTAATAAATTCGAGCTTATAATAATTAAAGCTAAGTATGAAATTAAGAAAATCCAATTTATTTAATGATTGGGTTCTAAATTAAGAGAGTTAATGTCTCTAAATTTATTAAGAATTTATTTAAAGAATTAATATTATAAGGTTATGTAAAGAGTTAAATAATTATAACTTATAATATTAAGTGAATAATTAATTATTGAAAATTAATTATATCATTAAGTGTTAATACACTTATTGCACTTAGATGCAATTACCGGGGTAATTGAATCGAGGATTCAACACTTTATGAATAATATTGATCGGAAGTATCAATATCTCGATTAACGAGTCGAAACAAGAACTAAGAATAATATATTCATACAATTAAATATTTTAAATGCACTAAAGGCATTTTAATTTATACGAGCTTTTCTAAAGGTTCTTACGAGAGATCTACCTCGCATTTCGAGATCAAATCAAGTACAAATCGCAGTTACCCAAGTAGGCTTTCTATTACAAAGAAAATTATGTGTGCCGTATGCTATTTATATTGTTTTCGAAAGGTTTTCAATGTGAGAAAAATGTTTTAAAATATTGTCTTGCCGAAAATGATTTATGTCTTGTATCAATACCTATCTGGAAGAGGAAAATTGAATTCGGGTTCCAGTGGGTAACCATCCCCACTCGAACTTGTGTACACAGAGGGGACCGTGAGTCGTCGGAAGGTGTCGATCGGTTCGGTATCCGTAGAAGGTGGCCACCTTCTCGGTGCCATTAAGAGGGCAAATATGACATTATACTAAAGAAAATTAGACAGTACTGTCGAACATAGGATCTTTCACAAAAGGATTTAGTGAACGTAGGTGCTTTTAAAGACAAAATCCCTACGTGTCACTCTTACGGCATTGACAATTATATTGTATGTATGTGGTTTTGGCATGTGTCTACTGAGTACGTTTGTACTCAGCCCTGCATGTATTTATTAATGCGCAGGTTGAGACATGATGTTGGGAGATGCTATGACGGGCTTGTTGGTCTTTATTTAAAGTCTTGGGTGTCTACGTGTCTTCATACACGTAGACTTCAGTCGATCCTTATTCCGCTGCGTGAGTTTCAATCAGTTTTGTTTGGCGAAGTTGCCGATTGTGTAAATTAAATCTTCAGTTGAACGGCACTCAGTTATCAAATGATCTTTCGGTTCAGTCAAAGCTTTCAATGTTCCACGTTATCCTTCATTCATTTATCGTTTAGTCGCGCGCCCGGACTCTGCCGGGAAGGGCGGAGGTCGGGCTGTGACACAAAGTATGACTAATTAAGTGGACGGAGGGAGTAATATATATACCCCATATATTTTCATTTATAAGGTTAGCTACATTCAACTTTCATACTTCTATTCTGCCATCGAACGCGAGACCCAGCTAGCTTAAACGACTGATTTGACCCGTTTAATCTGAAGTATAAACTTTAAATCTCTTATAGCCTTCATACTTTTTCTTATTTATTAATTTTGGATTAATTCACAATCCAACATAAAGTAATATACAATTACAAGAACATAGGTTGGATCAATAGAAGACAATTCAATTAGAATATATTATAAATCATTGATTAAAGATATAATGACTAATTTGGATTTAATTTCAAAATTTTTATATAAAATGTAAAGGGCAATATAATAAATTTAAATAGATGATTTCATATTATCTTTAAAATCACGAAAATTATGCTCACTGTGTGATGTGTCAGTTTAATGTAATGCCACATAAGCCCAACTCACTATTTATTTTTACTATCTTGTACTCCCTCCGTCCCATTAAATTAGAGTCATTTGAAAAGTAGATGAGTGTATTATTTTAATACAAATGGGTCTAATTTAGTGGGACAGAGGGAGTATTCAATAAATATTAAAGTATATTACATTTAAAAAATCATAATCAAAAAATGAGAATTAGTAAACTTTTATTAAATACTTATACTTATTATTTATCTACATACATGTCACATCTTTCACGAACATATTAACAATGTCTGATTGGACCATTGGACCATTTGTATCTATTTTATTTTTATTTAATTGAAATACTTTCGTGTCATAAATATTATGAGTAAAAATAACAAATATGTAGATATTTCACGTTTGAAAAATATGGCACCAGAGAGAGAAATGAGCATATCTTAATTTGGATATTAATATTATATAAAAACATATTTTTTTAGTATATTATAATTATAATAATAGTAAAATTATTTTTATAATCTTTAAAATATAAAATAATACAAATATAAAAAAATTATCTAATAAATTATAATTATAGATAAACAACATTAACTAAAATTAGAGCATAATTAACACGTAAATATAAATGTAAATTTTGGTTTAATATGTAAAATCATTATATTGATTTTTTTTACTAAATTATTGGAGCAAATAGGCAAGTGGCCTGTGCAAGACCGAATCCACCAACTTATTTAGGGGTGCTTGACTGAACTTATAAACTTTTTGAAAGTGTTTGATAAATTAAATTTTTTGAAAACTTATAAGTTGTGAAAATAAGCTCTTGTAGCTTATAAGCTGTTCAAAAAATAAGTAGTTTATCCCAACATATTTCTCTATGAACTTATAAGCTGCAACAAGATTACATAATTAACACTATAATATTTTGTTATTACTAGATTTACCCCAACAAAATCACATATATGAAAAGTTTAAAGGGGGAAAAATCAAAATAGCCATTTTTTAATAAGAATCATAAATAATAACCTTAAATATAAAAAAGATAAATAATAGCCTTTTTTGAAAATATTAGACAAAATTAACCTTTTGATTTTATTTTGCATATTTTTATATTTTGAAAATTCATCTTCTTCCATAAAATATTGAAAAATCATCGTCGTCCGTCGTTCTTCTTCTCCGGTCGCTCGTCGTCGGTGTAGGCAAATCATCGTCGCTCGCCTTCTCCTTCTCCGGTTGCTCGTCGTTCACCTTCGGCCGCTTAATTTTAAATTGTTAAAACACACGAATCCCGCAACCTCGAGGTCGCGGGTTTCGTGTGTTTTAACAATTCACGTAAAACACACGAATCCCGCGACCTCGAGGTCACGAGTTTCGTGTGTTTTAACAAAATACGTAAAACACACAAGACCCCCGCGACCGCGGTGGCGGGGGTTTCGTGTGTTTAGCGAAAAGGGCATTTTTGTCCAAAATAAATAAAAAGGGCTATATTTTATCTTTTTTTATCCGGAAGGCTATTATTTATCTTTTACAAACAAAAAGGGCTATTTTGATACATTAACTCAAGTTTAAAATGTCAAACACTTTATAATTTTATAAGCTCTTTAAAAGAGCTTATAAACTCATTTATCCAACACATTAATAACTTATAAGTTCTTACATCTTTCTAAGTTCTTACAAGAGCTTATAAGTTTTAAGAATTTATAAGTTTTTTAAAATAAATTTAGTCAAACATTCTCTTACATCTTTCTAAGTTCTTACAGGAGCTTATAAGTTTTAAAAACTTATAAGCTTTTTACAATAAGTTTAGTCAAACATTCTTTTAGTGTCGATTGGCTAATCACCTTTTCTAATAATATAAATAACATAAATAAATTTTTATATATATAAAATAGGAATCATCAATTCAATTTTAATTTTAGTGGCAATTGTGTAAATAATTTTAATTATCAATGATAATTATTATTTTATATTTGTTTAGTTAAAGAACGTGCGATTTACTAGTTGCTATATAATGCAACGATTTCATCCTTCTTAATTAATAGTAATATTTTATTTATACTTTTTAAATTCATTTTTCAAATAATATATTAGTTGAATGGTTTGTAGATAACTTTAAATAAATGGTTTCTTATATAAAAATAAGATAAATAATTTTTGTCATATAATAATTTTTTGTTATATATTTACAAAAATGAAATGTAGCAAAATAATTACTCTTTTTTTTTCTTACATATACTAATATCATTCATCAAACTTATTCCGTTTCATTATTAAAAATATATATATATATATATATTAAATTAAAGATCGTAATAAGATATTTAATATTTAATTTGATATATGATATATAAAAATAAATTTAATTTAAAGAAATTATTATTTAAAATATATATGCATATACATACAATTTATTTTTATGTATATGTAGTTACACATGATCCAAAAAATATTATACATCCTTTTTACATTATAGATTACCTTTTTCTTATGTATTAATATTATAAGAAACTAACAATATATGCTTAATATAAATATATTCACATATTTATGTGTATATATATAAATCCAATTATATGTAGATTATTAATAATTAAAAAATTAATCAAACTACTAAAAATATAACCCGTTTATAAAGATAATTATTCACCGTACTATTACATTGGTCTCAATAATGTAATATAACTTTTTTGATTGGAGTATCATTTTTATTTTTGGTAAACAAAGTATCTTTAAAATATTAATGTAAACATACTTTTAACATGTGTCTTGGTTTGCGTGCCAAAAAATATTTAAACCAATTAAAATCTATCGAATTACATAAACTGAGATTTTCACGATTACAATTCGAATTTTCGAATTATGATTGAATATTATATTTATAGGTTCAAAAATATTCAGGCGAGTTTGGACGAACAACCTAACAATTTTGACAATTATAATTATGACAATGCACCTACAATGCACTAATGAAGAACACCTCAAATCAAATGATAAATAATATAACAAATAAATGAAAGGTTATTATTTTATATATACAATATAAATTATAATTATATTTTTCCGTACATCACATACACACACATACAAATTTGCATAAATTGATATACATAATATATATAATTATGAAAATAAATTTATTTGTGTTAACTAAAAATAAATCTGAACTATCCATATTTTCATCCAATGAATATAATTAAACTATACCTGAATTAATAAACCCTAGTCATAAAGAATAACAAATTCTTTGTTTTTAGGGATAAAATATTTTAAATCAGATATATACCGAAATTATCTTTTAATCTGTACCATTGATCTAAATAATTTAACAGTCAAGATTTATTTTTAGTTAACTCATACATAATTATTTCTATTTAATCTCTTCCCTATATATACATATAATTATTATATCTCCTACAACTGTAAAATATATTTAAAATGTAGTAATTTAATGTTCAATAGACTATTTTGCCCCCTCTAATTAGTATATATAGGGGGTGTTTGGTTTGGTGGATGTGATAGATTAGATTGATAGAATAAAAGATGATGAGATTATTTAGATTATATAATCATGCGTTTTGTTTGATTGATTAAAATGTTTGATAAATTTTGTGATTATAATTAAAATATAGAAAAATACCTAAAATGCCCTTTATCGAGATATGTTGGATGTGTGTTTACTTGTATTTTTATAAATAATAAAATTGATTATGATAATTTTGTAAATTTACATTTTGGAATGATGCTTGATTAATAATCAAGCCTAATCAAGTCAAGATTGAGTTGATTAATAATCAAGGAATTCATTGATTATATGTGGGCTGGATAATCTATCCCGGACCAAATAAAACAAACCAAACACTTGATTATGCTTGATTATTTTATCAATCACACCTAATCAAGGTTAATCAAGCAAACCAAACACCCCCGTAGTATATATTTTTTCACTCATTTATCATGTTATTTATTTTATCTTTTGCATATGTTTTTCGTTTATGTTTTCAATAACAAAAGTGCGCTTATCCACTACATGAAATTTATAAATAGATAACACCACATAGATAACGGTATTTTTAATATACCGTTATCTATGAGCGTGTTTTTCAAATAGATAACAGTTAGTGTTATCTATATTAGTGTAACTTATGTGAATGATAACGGATTTTAATAAATCGTAATCTATATATATAGTTATAGTTAACAATTTTGCAACAACTGTTATCTTTATTAAATGTTAGATAAACATTTTATAACGGTTAATAAATACTGTTAACAAATAATCGTTATTTATATGCTTTTTTCTTTTTTAGACAAAATACATTATATAAATAAAAAACTTCTTATGAGGGATGGAACCTTGGTCTATTAAAAGTGTAAATTAAAATAAGTCATCTAAGCTACTACAAAAACTTGAAAAAATTGTAACATGTTATGTATTAATTCCAGATTTTGAAATTTTTTTTTGGACAAAATACATTATATAAATAAAATATTTCTTATGAGGGATTGAACCTTGGTTTATCAAGAGTATAAATTCTCCAAAACCATCTCGATTTCCCCTCTCTCTATCTCACCCTAATCTCAGCCACCACCCGCGACGAAGCCGTCTCTCAACTCGAGGCGCTCCGCCGAGACATCCTCTCCGGCGATGCCTCCTTCAAGGAACTCGCTATCAAGCACTCTCACTGCAGCTCCGCCAAGCGTGGCGGCGATCTAGGTCCATTTCCGATTTCGAAGAACCCTACCTCCTCACGCTTTTAATTTGTTACTACTTAGGGTTTTATGGTGAAATATATTCATTTAACTGCCAAAATGCTAAAAAATTAGTTGGTGGGTTTGATAATTAGGATGCTTATGATAATTGTATTACGTTACTAATGCCTACTTTGAAGAGTTGACGACCAAATTAATATACAAAAGTGAGGAAAAATATGTAATATGTGTGTCTTGGTAGAAGATGATAGATAATGGTATTCATCCATTGGGTTTGGTTGTTTGATTAAAGTTATCTTATAGCACCTTACATGCATTACATTGTAAATATGCGGACATATATGCTTTACATAGTGATTCTCAGGTTTAGCTAATTATAGGTGTGGAAGGACTATGCGAAGTTATTGTTATAGTTGTTAGTAACTATTCGATTAGTATTAGTATGCATAAAATACTTCATTGTGTTTGTATCTATAGTAACAGTAATGATAGTCGGTTACTACTAGTTTACTTCTATACCTATCCGGCCATCCCTATATGAGCTGCATCACTTCATGCCCTTGTATTTTGCTCAAAGAGAGAATGTATTAAACATGTTATAAATTATGAGAATTTTGCTATATTTTCATTGGGTTTTATCTATGTGATGGTGAAGTGATATTGAATGATTAGGAATGAATTTTAAATTGTTATTGCCAGTAATTATGAACTTGTGTATTGAATTTAGATGATTTAGTAGTAGGGTATTTAGAAGTGTTAGATATCCTCTCACAAAGTTAAATTCTGGAACATAAATTTGCAGCTGAAACTCTGTTCGTTAAGTAATTTAAGTGGCATGCTTCTGTGTTTTAATTCTTGAAACTAAAAATAGGAGGAGTTAGGGTGATTCTCCAATTTGAATCGGAGTTTTATATGATTTATGATGAATTTTCAAAGTTTGTTGCGCAGAGATAGCTCTGTTTTAGCAACCCAAGTTTGACGATTCATATCTCTCTGATAAAGCAGTATTTTTGAGTGTTTTCTTTTCACTTAGATAGCCAACATTACAAGGTTTCTAGAATGATATAAATCATATCTATGTGATCTATGAATTGAAAGTTAAGAGCCTTCAAAGATCATGAAAAACCACACAAAATCTGTCAAATTTCCAGAAAATATCTAACTTTGAGTAGCCAACTTTGAAATGTCATATCTCCCAATTCTTTTATCCAATGATTCTGATTTTCTATATGTACATAGTAGGGACGTACATTAGTTTATAACATATTTCAGTTTTTCTTAAAACCCTTTATATAGATAGTTATGATCGAGCAAAATACAAGGATTTGCTACTTTGATTCTTCACAATAAGTAGAGGTGCAGTTGATTAATTTTTTGTTGATACTTCAATTAATATATAATTAATTACGGTGGATTTTGGCTATTTAATTGTATCTAGCTCTCGGCTAGACCGTCGCTTCGCTTCAGGAGTCGCCGGTCTGCTCCACGCCGCACGCTAGCTCTAGGTACACTCAATATCTTAGATTTTAATTTATTGACCATGATTTTATCTTTACTTGGTTGAATCTATCTTAATACTTTGTTGAGATGTACCTAGTCACCTTTTTCCCTACACAGTTGGAAGTGCACTTGGAACACAGTTGACATTGACACAGTTGGAAGTGCACTTGGAACACACGTAGCATGGCCTGCTGATTTTGTAGTGGAAAGATCAAAAAAGGTAACTTTTGTTTTTATATATATTATCAGATATTATTTTTATAGATGAATATGAGATACCTCTAATATATATATCATGTATAATCCTTAGATACCTTCTCCATCCAATAAGAAAGTTGGGAAAAGACTGTTTGAGGAAACCATTACAAATGTAGCCTATTTGCCTGCATCATTGAGAGCACTGCACATTATTATGGAGAAATCATATAAGAATGGAAAAGGTCTGCGCGTTGATATGGATGTTGAAGTGTTTGGTTTAGATGTTGCTATTTGGCTACTCTCAGAAGATGTTGTTCCTTTCTGTAACTTGGACCCGATTACTGGAAATTGTATTCTTGTTTATATCTGGTGAGACTTTCTTTGAACATGTCATTAGAATTTTATATTGGAATAAATTTATTTTATTTTTATTTTGCAGGCACTTATATAGAAGTATCATGGATGATAAAATGAAGGACCGGTTTCTATTTGTTAATCCATTTAGCACATCCTTTACGAGAAAATCAAAAAATGAGGATAGAGCACGTGCTTTAGCAGATAGGTTGCTTAGTACGTGCAACCTCAAACCACCTTGTATTTGTGCCGTGTAACGTGGGGTAAGAGAATATATTTTCCGTTCATTTAAAACATATAATCTTACATGATTTGGCATGTTAATTTGTTACTTGTGTTGAACTAGTGTGCTTTGGATTCTTACAATCATTGATCCTAAGCAAGATAAAGTCTATCTGATGGATCCTCTCACTCATCGAAATCGTGATAGAAGTTGGGTAACAGTGGTTGATACGTAAGTGCAACATTTTTAATCAATGAAATTTTTATTTTTTTTCTACATGATGTTTTTCTTAATATTAATAATGTTGTTCTTTTGAAGCGCAATGAATATTTTCAAGGCAAATAAGAGAGAGAAGATGAAATTCAGAAAAATATCGACTTGGATTAGTATAAATGTGTGTATTTTAGTTTAGCTACAATGTGTGCACTACATATATAGTAATGATTATGTTTTAAAAATGCAGTGTCCGATACAAAACGATGACAAACAATGCGGATTTTATGTGATGAGGTTTATGAAAGAAATTGTGGAAAAGCTTCAAAATGATAACTCTATGTGTTTGACATCAATGGTAAAAGTATTTCATACTAAAATTTGAATATATAGTTAGTCCTTATTATTGAAGAAAATTTGTGTTCTTTTGATTTCTTATAGTCCTGTGATGAAAGCTATTCTGAAGTTTTGATCGACGAGATTCGTGAGGAATGGGCTAGTTGCGTTCTTGACTATGTCTGAGATTAATATAAGGTATAATTAATATATATTTCAGTTTTGGGGTGTGATTTTATTTTTCTTTGGGGGCTGTCAGGGGATTTGGTTTAATAAGGCCACTTAATACACTTAATGTCCGGATTAGTAAATGAATCTTGGACCACAATGATTAAAGGGGAAAGATGGTGCTGGTGCTTCAAGTTTAGATTTCACACATGCACACATGATTTATTGCATTCCCACATATCATCACTTCAATAAAATATCAAAGAAGAAATATTGTTCCAGTAAGAACAACAGATTTCATATAATAGATTTGGAACCCTTTTGATTATGTGGGATGCTTTCTTCTAGCTAGGAAAGTAAACATGGAATTTCTTTTATTATGGCTGCATCTTGTTTTGTAACACCAGTGGGATGCTTTGT
>JAPKLX010000014.1:915677-941758 GCA_026898415.1 Leonotis leonurus | reverse complement strand
CATCTTGTTTTGTAACACCAGTGGGATGCTTTGTTCCAGCTAGCAAAATAAACATGAAATTTCCTTTATTATGGCTGTATCTTGTTATGTGATTTTGTGGGATGCTTTGTTCTAGCTCGGAAAGTAAACATGTAATTTCCTTTATTATGGCTGCATCTTGTTTTGTAACACCATTCTGTTTCTTTTGATTCGTCTTTGGTTGAATTTCTGCATTCTATGTTCGTTGTGTTCAATGATCAGGGCTTGTTAAGCATGGAGTTGTTGTTTCTAAATTTTTAATCTTTGTGTTGTTTATTGATTATTATTTAATTGCATTCATATTATTTTTCAGGTGCAATGTGAAGAACTTTTTTTGTGAGCTTCATGGATGATAGTAGCTAGTGTTGGAATATATTTTGGCATATATTTAAGTGCATTGTAAAGACGAACTATGACTTATAAAACGAGTATACTTTTTTTTCAAGCGCATTTGCTATATTTGGCTTGTACATACTTTTGTTGAATATTTGCATGGTAGAATATATTTTAAACAAGTTTAATATGATATTATTGTGTCTTTCATTATATTATTAATTGTTATTTTTAAATATAAATTGAATGATAAGAAATTTGAATATTTAAGATAACGATACAAAATCATTATCTAAGTGACGAAAAGTGTAATCTAAAGATATAATACGTACGTAGTATATATATATATATATATAACAAGCATTTTATAACGCCAAAAACTGTTAACTATATGACTAATAAGTGTTTTCTAAACTAACAATACAAAGCGTACAAAATACATTACATAACGCTAACAACCGTTATCTATATCTTTAAATAGATAACATTATTAAATCGTTATGTACGTGGAAAAAAAAACGTAATCTAAGTGTAAAATAGATTACATAGAAAATATCAATGGATAACGATTTGGACTGTAATGTAAAGTACATATAGATAACGGTTATATTACGTTATATTTACATTATGTTACGTTATCTATGTACAGAATAGATAACGGTGCCGAGCGTTATCTATGAGTGTGTGCACAATAGATTACAACAGTATATATAACATACTTTTGCACGTATAGATAATGGTATTTCGCCGTTATCTATGTAATGGCCCGTAAATTTTTTTTTTCTTTACTACTAATTTTGTGTATCCGAAAATTCGCTCGAGGAAATTTCGTATTAAAATACTTAAGATATCGGTTAGTTAATCGATATTGGTAATTATTATAGATGTCTTTGAACTATTGTACAAACTAGATCATGATTTGTTTTCTATAACATAGTAGTTAGATACAAATTATTAGATGTTCTTATATTAATGGTTTTTGTTTAATGTTTTATTTGGATGAGGAATGGGATAATTGTGATACTATACTTTAGTTGTGAGATGCGATTAAATTAATTAATCCTTTCTAAGTTTAGTTAAGAGGAATTTTAGATTAAGGTGTGGGAAATATAGAGCTTGTATGTTTAAAATTCAATTTCACCTTCTTTCATGAATAATCACTTAATCAAAATAAGTAAGGAGAGCCTATAATATAAAATAGTCATACAACTTTTTGTTGTGTATAGAACCACACACACGTAGGTGTTATACATATATTTGTAAACATTACATTGGTAGAAAAGGAATTATAGATATTACCTATACATCCCTAAGTCTTGCAAGATAGACAAGATCACCTAGTAAATCCTAGACATCAATGTAAGATTTAGCCTTCTACACAAAATCTTGTTCCACATCAATGCAAAATCAAAGAAGGGTGCTAACAACAGCTGTGGAAGTAAAGAAAAAGGGAAGGAAGGGACGGGCAGCAGGTTATAACAGTGACTGTGTCTTCCACCACCTTCCCATCCGCCTTGCACCTGCAACAAAAAGGAGAAAGCATAAATTTAAGTCAGCCCCAAAGTCAAAATTTAGGACAGGGATAGTAAAGGAGTAAGCTTCTATATTGTAGATAAACTCAAGTGTCTAGGGAGTTAGACTAAGTTAAAGAACTGCTACCTTGCAAACCCACCCAAAACACTCTTTTATATCCTACCTTACTACTTACTTCCTCTACCACTTCAACACACACGTAGAAGCATTCATCCACTCAAGAGAAAAGCCTCTCGGTCATCCCAATTCCAGTTTGAGAAGCAGTAAGGTAAGCAGAAACTTCAACCCTTCAGTTTAGTGTTAAGTTCACAACTAAATCAGTTCTCTTTTTCCCACTTTTATAGAAGATACTTCAGAGAAATCCCTAACCAAATATCTAAAGTAAGTATGAGCTCTTTCTTTTGTTTAAATCTAGGACATAAAGAGATAACATGCTAAATTCATGAACTGCAACTATTAGAACAACAAATTAACACTATAGAGTTTTTCCCAGCCTTTTTTTTAGAATCCTTTAAACAATTATATATAGTATACTCAGAAGCTGTTTTGTGAGGCAAATTTACATATATGCAGACCCTCTTAGACACATAAGACACATATATGGACTCCAACCATTTCTTTTTTCTTGGCTAGCAAAGTATGCGTACATATGTTTATGCTTCAGACTTCATAAGATACTGTTTTTATGCTTTGAGAATCTAGAATATGTTCACTCTTTTACACTTAGGAAATGCAGAAATTTGATTATAGTTATGGCTTCATAACACAGAACACATAGACATTTATATACTTATATATATACATATATTCTGATTGTAGAACTTGAACTTATGTCTATATCATTTTCAGTCTCCAGAACATAATTAATACACTTTTTACCTCCAGAATAAGAAACCAAATCAAAAGTTATAAAAAAAAACTCTGAAATTAAAACATAGAGACTACCTCAAGGCAACCAAACTCCAGAACCCCTTCCAACGAACAAACCGAATGAAACCAGCAACAAATGTATCCCTCAGTCAGAATAAGAACAAGCCAAGGTCAGAACTCGATTAAAACTTTAAACAAATCAGAATTTGAAACTCTTAAACTAAACAAAAGCTTCGTCCATTTTCACAACTTGAAATTAGAAAGGGAAGTCAGCCCAGATGCAGAATAAAAACTATGATCTAGCCAAATGTTTTAACACGAAAACTTGAAGAGAATTTAATCATACAGAAAATGAGGAATTGAAATCTAAAACATAAGGATTCCAAAATTTGAAACCCCAAATTCGAAACAGGGCTTGTCAGATTTCTAAAACCAGAACTGTGAAGGAGAAAGAACATGCATAATATAAACCCGAAGAAATAAGTAAGGAACTAAAAGTTTACCTGTGAGGAAAAGCCCAGGGATGGAAGTCTAGAGAACTCCGACGAGTATTTCTCAGAAGAAATCGCAGAAGCCGAAGAGAAGAGAAACACCGAGAGATAGAGAGTTAGAGGAGTATGTAGAAAAATATCAGGAAAACCATTAAAATCAAACATGCAAGAACAAATTCGAAACCTTAAAAATACAGGAATTTAACAGGTATAAGGAAAATGTGGGAAGTTATAAAACTGAAATTGGATTTTCCAAAACTAGAAAGAAATTGAAAAGGGTAGGAGATTCCTCCTTGAAGTCGTTTGTGAGAAGATTTTCGCCGTTGCTGCTTCCACCGGGAGAAAGCCGAGGAGATCGAGGAGAGGAAGGAAACAGGGAGAAACGGAGAAGGAACAGAGAATGGAGGGAGGCAGCGAGAGCAGAGAGGCGAGAGAGTTGAAAAGAAAATAAAGCTGAGTGTCTGCGAGGGAGAGAAGAGGAAGACGGATGAAATGAACTAGGGTTGATCTGTTAGGAAGTAATTGATCGAATGGGCTGGGAATAGAAATCGAATGGGCCGAGAGATAAATAAAACAAACGGGCTGGAAATTAAATCTTAATGGGCTGAAAAACAGGATGTTAGATTAGGCTTCTTGTAATAGTTATGGGCCTCTTAATTATGTAGAGTGGGCCCAGATTGGGTATTAAAAATGGGTATTAAGAATGGATTAAGTTATCCCTTAATAATGGTTAGATTAAATCCAATGATTAGATCAATTTTGGTTATGATATAGATAGTAATTTTAATGGTTATAGAAATCTTTAAGTACTCGAATATTAGTCGAGTTAATAGATTAGAAAAATAAACGATAATAATAATGAAATAATAGAATATAATTTCATTTTTAGATGAAATAAATTATATACTCACGATGAGTATTTTCCTCTTAATTACGATTAAGGTTTGGCGAAAGGGAATTTCAGTCGATCTGCACCAGATTTTCGTTAGACGAAGAAGCATATCAGGTAGGCTTTCTTTTACAAATCAAATCGTATGCGTTGTACCAAAGTGCTATTTTCGCTTAGAATTGCTTTAGAATTTAAAAATGTTATGAAGTATTGCATTGTCGAAAATATTTATATTTTGGTATGATGCGTATCTGTTGAACAATAAATCGATTTTGGGTCTTTAAAGATTCATATCTTTTAAGGCTAGTGTACACCCGAACTGTGAGTCATCTTAGCGGGTTGGCCGGTTCTGTGTTCGCGGAAAGTGGCCACTTTCCCGACACACAGAATTCCAGATATATTTGATTACTCCAGAACTTAGACCGCGCAGTCAAACTTTTAAGATCACTCAAGAATTTTAGTCAACATAGGTTCTTTAGTGACAAAATCCCTATGTTGCACTGTGTTACGACAATGAAAAATATATTGTACGAATGTGATTTCGGCACGTGTTTACTGAGTACTTTCGTACTTAGCCCTGCATATATTTATAAATGTGCAGGTTAAGTCGTGATGACGAAGTGGAAGGCTCAGTGGTGGTTCTGTCAAAAACTCTTATGTTTTTACTCTCGGTGATTTATATGTCGTCATACATATAAATCTAGATATTGATCCAGTTTCCGCTGCCAGACTTTTGTTTGAATTTAAGAACTTATTAGCTATCTCTTTTGGCTTTGAACTATGTATTTCTTTTTATGTACCTGGGGTTTCGTGACACCCAAATTCTATCGAAATCTCCATCTTTTGTAGTACGTTTCATGTTTCATCCAAGTATCAACGCTTACATTTCTTTTCGTTATCCGCACTTTATTCCGAGTCACGTTTTGCTCGATTTTACTTAGAGAAGTAAATGGGGACGTGACAATCTATGAGCGAATTTCTTGTAGTGATCATTGGAATTTATTGTCTAGTACTCCCTCCACCCATCCACAATTTAATATACTGTAGTATTTTAATTTTGTGTGGAAAAAGTAGTAAGTGGAGTTTGAGATCCACTTGTTATTATTATTTAATTAAAGTGTGTGTATTGAGTGGAGTTTGAGTCTCATATATTTTATTATTTTTAATCAAATTGTGTGTATTGAATATGTGAGTACACTTACTATATATGATAAACTTCAAGTATTAACAATATTTGTAGATGGACGAAAATGACAAAATGTTAACAATATTGGTGGACAAATGAAATTATATAATTAAATATTTTATATCGTACATAAATTTAGTTTCTCCGAAGGGCCGGAGGTCGGAGAAAAGAGTCAAGTCATTAAGGCTCAACGATCGAAAGAAGCAAAATGAAATCAGGATTTGACCGAAAAAGAAGCAAGGCTATGGATACCATGACCGATCTGAACTCATCTCTCAAATATCCGTAGGGATGACAATGTGTATAGGACCCGGTCTAGATCCATTTTTACGGATTTAGATCGAATAAATTTTGGACTCGTTGGATTTGGATCGGATCTGAACTTATCTCTCAAATATTGGATTTGAATTTGGAATTTTTTTTTCAGATCTAGAATTAAATATATTAACTATTGTAATTATATATATATATATATAATATTTATTTTAAGTTTGAATTATATTTTCTTGCAAAATTAGATGGTTGATGACATTAAAGGTAATAATAACTTTTTTTTATATTTTAAAATGTATCATTGCCTATTTGTTTTAATGATTTTTTCTTGTTTAACTTAAGGGTAATTTATATACTACCTCTGTCCCAGTAAGTTTGACACATTTTATTATTTTAATAAACTCAAATGAATATAAATAGTGTCGTGCTTACTGGGACGTAGGGAATATTTTTTTATTGACAAATGTAGAATGAATATCCACGTGCTTGTTTAATTGTTACCCCAAATGCCGATGAAGATGGAGAATAAATTGATTTCATTGGTAGTTAAATTTAATTAATTCTTTAGTCTTATGCTTATGTAAAAGAAGTGTATATCTTACAATCTTCTTTCTTGATTTGCGTAGGATGTTGGTGATTTTGAAAGTAGTATTAATACGGAAGACTTTGAGCTCGATGATTACAAATAATGATTCTTAAAATATTCTTATTTGAATGACTATGTCATTTTCAATTATGTTTGGATATCTTCATTGTAATATTTTTTTCCTTAATTTGAATATTTGTTTAAGAAAAATATGGATATGAATCTCGACCCATGGACCCGCAGATCCAATGGATTTGGATCTGGGTCTAACTTTTTTTAGATCCAAAGAATTTGGACTGGATCTGGACAAAATAAAAATGGAACTCAATCTGAACTAAATAAGAGCCGGTCCATTGCCATCCCTAAACATCCAAAATACGCCAGGATTGTAAATTTCATTGTCGTCCTGATAAAAATTGACTATTCCTTCATAAAAACAAAGTTATTCTTATTCTTTTTGTATATATTTATTTTCCGGTTGACTGGTCAAAGGTTGAGCTGTCTGGCGAGTTTTATTTCAAAACATATATGCCGGTTTGAGCTCTCTTGTTGATTTGTCCTATATGTCGTGCTAACTATAAAATACAAAAAATTAATTATTTATGCATATTATATACTTCACTAAAGTTTTAGATATGCGTGTGATGACATGTCAGGAACGTCAGTAATATTTCACCATCTTTTTTCAATCGCAACAACTAAATATAAATTTAATGAACTATTCTCTTCCTCTTCTTATTGATGGATGATTTTTTTACACATAAATTAAAGAATAACATAAAATATAAAAATTTGGCGGGTTCATACATTTTAAAGATCTACTCCTTCCGTCCCGCTAAAAGTGACCATGTTTCTTTTTTGGGCCGTCCCACTAAAAGTGGCCACTTTCCTAAAAAGGAAAAGTTTTTACCTTTAAAATACATCACTCCTACTTTATTCACACACAACACTTTATTTTCTTAATCTCTGTGCCGATTCCCTTGTGGCCGCTTTTAGCGGAACGGAGGGAGTACAATTTACTATTTTTGAAAATAAACCAATAATAATAAAACGACCCAAAACTAAAAATATACCAACAACATTAGCGGGACGAATGAAATATCTCTTATAAATGTTGCATTCCATAACATTTGCACTTAGTTAAATACTCCCTCTGTCCCACTTCAGTTGTCCCATTTGAATATAATATAGGACAATTGAGGTGGGACAGAGGTAGTATATAGGAAAAAAAATCGTATTTGTTGGGGTCCCAGTTTAGAGCATATGTGGTGTAAGGTGGGTGAGGGAGGGGGGGGGGGGTGAATACACCACACTACAAATTTTGCGCGCGTTCTGCCTAAGGAGCTTTGTCGAGACAGCTTCTGTACAAGACAAATGGCTGTGTTAGGTGACATATTCTCTCCACTGAGTTAGAGAAAAGGGAGTTTGTCCAAGTATGAATCTCGACACAAATCGTTGGCAGTCTGTCTAAGAGACAGAGGTACTGGTGGCTTCTTCAAGCTGACCAGAACGTCTGTTCTCACACAGATTGTGTGTGTGCGGAAGCTGTGATTACAAGTTTATGCTCTACACTTAGAAAACTTTTTGTTATTTAGTCGAGTGTTCTTTAGGCGGTTGATTCAAGTGCACAGCTCGCAGATGGTGATCTGCTCGCTAGTGAAGTGAGTACGAAATCAATAAATGCAATGTATAAAGTAAAGAACACACATTGTTTTAACGTGGTTTGAGAAACTCCCTACGTCCACAGTCTAGATCTGGCTTGATCTATGAATCCCTTAATTTTGGATTCCTCAATTCTTTAACTTCGTTGAGTAATAACACACTCTTTTTATTTATACTTGTTGAGGACGAGTTTACACCTCGCTTATTTAAACTCGTTGAGAACGAGATTTGGGTAGAGGTTTGTGTTTAGACCTCCTTCACAGTTTGGGACTGTGAATGATACTAGAACTATGGTTGTAGAAGTGCTATGCTATAGTTAGTTCTAGGATATGAGATTCTCATAAATGTGTTGGTGATTCTCTACAAGGTTTCAACACTTCGAAGGGTATTTATAGACGAATGAGTGTTGAGTGAACTCTTGAATGCTGGAGAGAATCTTGTAGCGTTGATGGCTAATTTTCTTGGAATTTCTGCACCGCATGCCTTACCCACTCACCTTCATCTCATATTAAATCACTCTCGCGATTCTACTATTTAGTGCAGTGAAATTTCATGTCAATCTTGTTCTCTCTCTTTTCATTTTCTCTTTTATGCACACTGATCTTGGGAAGCCGTGATGTATTTATAAGGTTGTAATAAATTATAGCTGTTGATGTGGTGGAGCTTTTACAACTAGCATTAATAAGCCTGTTGACCATTGATTGCTGACTGTAAATCTATCGTTGTAGTGTGTCCTATGTGTCATCCGACGTGTCATCTGACGTGGCATAGATATTTCAGCTTATGATCCATTTAGGTAGATCGGTAGCTTTCTCCAATCTGTGTTGAGCACCTCGTGATAAGTTTTGTCTGAAGATAGAACTTCCTTGATATTCCTTGAGCTGTCTCCTCAAACTCTGATGATCAATCTGTTAATTACATATTTATACTCTTCTTCAGCTTCTTGATAGATACATAGAACCTTTCCTACGTTCTGTGTCATGAAAACCTTTATGAAGAATGATGCTCTATAGATACAAAACATGACTTATGCTCTGCTTCTTTACAATTTAACATCTACAACATTCCAACTCAAATACAGATCTGATAGAACCAGAACGTGACTCACGTTTGGTTCTTTTACATTGTGATCTATAAGCTGACCAGGACTTACAGCGTATGTTGATCTCTTTATGGTGTAGATCAACTTCGTGTGCTTCTTTCCTCTGATCTTCTATGAAGTGGCATTGTCTTCTGGATAGTATGCTGAGCTATCACCACGTTATGTGTTGACCATATATTCTCTTCATTCATGCTTATGTTCTGTGATGCTTTTAAGTCTATCCTAAGGTACATCATAGATTAAGTCCTATAGACAGACTGTTACTTACATTATGTCTTTAAATTTTGAAATAACCTATTATTAATAGTATGATCAGATGATACAGATCGTGATTCACGATCTATCCTAACAGATTGATCATGTGTTCTGGTATATAAATAAAATAAGATCAATCTCTATAGACTAAGTTATTTTATTATTAACCTATCTTTACGTTTTAGTTGATCTGCTATTTAGGAATACAGAAGATTACATATGGACATGATTTGTCTTACATCGATCTGGTCCATTACATTTAATCTTCTATATAGTCTAACTATACTAGGTATTAACATAAATCATAGGCATCACATAACATAGAATACTGATATAGAATGAATCAGATATCTTAAGACAACAATGATTTCACAAACATCATTAAAACCAACATAGTAATGGTTTTGCAAGCATTATTAAAACCAACATAGTAATGGTTTCGCAAGCATCATCAAAACCAAGTTAACAGTATTGACAACATAAAAAAGTTCCTAACTATTTCCCCCTTTCGTTGATACCGAAACCATTATGCTGAGACCATTGTGTAGTTAACCATAGAAGACATACCGATGATGTGGACAAAGCTTTGCTGGAGTTGAGTACTCAAGGAAGGAAGGAGAAGATTTTGATTTTCTTTCAAGTAATTTCCCGAGAACTTAGAAACTTCCCCATTACCTACTCCACGTCAAGATGATATTTCTTGCAAGTAGGTTGTTCCTTTTGGCCATTTCCAAATGTTTTTTTGTCTTTTTGCATCATTTAGTGTTTCACCTGTTTGGCCATCAAAGTGTTTATAGTATCATTTCATACTTGGTTAATCGAAGCTCATATTTAGTTACTCGAAGCTCATATAGAGGCACCATAAAATTTCAAATCATAATTTTTTTTAACCTATTTTTGATCTTGTGTGCTCGTGCTTTCATCGTGATTATCTCCTATTTTCTTCGTATTTTGTGGTAAATTGAGCTCGAGTTACGTTCTGTTTCGTTTAACAGGTTCGTGGGCTCAAACATGGGGTTTATTGAATTTAGACGTGAAAAGACCGGAAAAATAACGAGAGAAAAAACGAAGAGACACGAAGAAAAAGTCAGCGGTGGCGTACCTGTTAGCGGTTGCTTAAAGGTGTACGTAGCGGACCAGGCAGAGAGACAAGGTCAGCGACCACTGACGTGTCAGCGGACGCTGGCCTCAGCGGATTACGTGGAGATTTCAAACGGTCAGCGGCCGCTGACCTGCTAGTAGTATAAATAGGCAACACTGTTTTGGCTTTTTCATATCCCTCTTTCATATTTTCCACTCGTTTCCTAGGGTTCTAGACGACAAATTTTACCATTCCAAACACTAGTCTAGTTTATTTCGCTTTCCGATTCTTGTTTAGTATTTTAATTTCATAGATTACCCATCACAACATTCGATTATTTCCATATTAAATTTTAATTATGATTGTTTTTATTTTCATTAGTTAGGGTTTTACTTTTCTCTACCTTTATTTTATTTTATTTCTTCGCCTAGTTAATAATCATAGTGATAATTCTCTCAATTAATCTATTTAGATTGTTTAGGATTTATTTGTTTTTTGTATCAAACAACGAAAGAAATTGCATTGTTTAGCCATCCTTATGATTCGACTTGGGTTGACTTATTATTACTCAAACGATCTTGTTAGATTGCGAGAGACTTTGATAATTTTAGTTGAAATAATAATCACTGTAAAAAATAATTAGCAAACATCGTGACAACAAAAATAGGTCTATAGGGAGGAAAAAAATCGTCAAAAAATAGTTTTAGTCTATGTTGCTCGGACACGGGTGCGGGCATACGTGTTTGACTCGCAAGTTTATTAAATTTAGGATACGTGAACACGACCAATAAGGATCCGAAATTAGGACACGACTGCGGCGACTAGTTTGATTTTTTATACGAAAAATATTTTCTTTGAACTCAAAAGATTATAGTTAATTGGAAAGATAGTTCTTTCGTTAGATAATCAAAAAGACATTTTGTGTCAATAAAAAACATGTTTCATAATCATAATTTGCAATTTTTGATAAAACAACAATGTCAACAATTAACTTTTCAAATCTCTCATCAAAATCCATCAACCAAGAAAGTAAGTCTCGAATTTTGGGTCATCAAGTGATAATCCTTCCTACTCCATAGTTTCATTCCCTTACAAATTAACAATATCAACACTTACAAAAGTTAAAATCAAATTAATTATATTAATATAAATACTAAATAAAATTAAAATATTAACAATGAAATAAGTTAATATTACATACTCAAGTCTCAATACTTCGCTTCGTTCTCCTTATAAATATTTTCACTTTGTGACAATAATGGCAAATTGTAATGCACGAAAATAAGATCATCGGCCCTACTCAGCGTTAAATTTGTTCTTTTTAATAATTTGAATATTATATTATGTGCTCCAATTTCTTTCACAACAAGCAGAAGGGGCAGGTGACATTAGTAGCTTAAAAGCTTAACTTTGCAAGAGAGGTGTCTATGCATCATGATTTACCCACCCTGAAAATGATTCTTCATATATGTGGCTCGTTTAAATAGCCAACCATGGTAGAGAAATCCTCAAATTCAACATAAACTTGTAGTAAATCACATGAATTTTGAAACAACCTTTTGAAGCACTTACTTCGATTCAAAGACATCTCAATGGTGTATTAATTTTATTCCATCGGCTCCCCAAAACTTGATCGATGACATCAAAAAATTCAGAAGAACCATAAATTTCATCATTTTTTTCATGCTAAAAAATAATTCTTTTCATATTTTCAATCATTGTATTCCACATATGATATATCAAATGCAAAACGAGAGTATCCACACGAGCCTTTCTTAGAATATTAACAATTGACTCAGTAAAATTTTTAAAAAATTCATTGTATCCCATCAAGCGTCATTCAAAATGCATTGTTTAACTCATGTGCTTTACTTTCATTATTCCCTTCCCTATATATTCTCTAATCCGAATCCATAAACATTTTTTCCAATGCACTCTTAACCTCCTTCAATCTTTTAGCCTTAAGAATACTAGTGTAATTCTAGTTTCAGCCACCCTTAACAAACTTATATGTGAATAGTTATTATAAATAGTTAAAGACATGCTATAATTATTAACAAAATTTGGTACATTTTTGACATCATTAACTATATCTAAAATCCACATACACTAAGCATACTGAGGTGATTTTTCACTAGGATCACATATACTTTTCAATGAAAGTTTCAGTCTATGTACCACACAAGGAGTCCACAAAATATGTGGATACCTCGATTTGATCATCACATAGGCAGACTTATAGTTACTCGTATTGTCTGTAATAATCTGCACAATATTTGATTCTCCAAACTCTTTGACTGCTTCTTCGAACAAGTTGCTCACATATTAACCATCTTTGATTATACCACTTGCATCAATAGCTTTAAAAAAAATAGCTCCACCGGCGGATCTAACCATTAGATTGATTAGTGGCATCCTTTGTCGACCTGACCAACCATCAGAAACGATAGAAACACATTTCTTCCTCCATGAATCTCTTATTAGTTGGAGTTTTTTATACACATGTTCATTTTCTTGTGCAAGGAAAGTTTTTCTTAATATGTTGTACGTTGGTGGAGTATATCCCGACCAAAAATTGTTTGCCAAAGTCCTTGAGTAATCGATGAAGAATGGAGACTTTACAAAGTTGAATGTCACACCACTTGCGTAGAACATCTTATCACATTGTTTGTCGGTCTTCTCTCTTTGGAAAATGTTGAATGATTTATCCAATGCTCCAACTTCTTTTCTATTTCATTTTTTATGTTGCATCAAATCGGATCCTTCCGGCAATGATAAAAATTCCGCTTGTTTCTTTTCTTGATACTTATTCAATTTTTTCGTCTCAACTTGATCGTGTTCTAAATTGATTTTTTGAAGCATGTCTCTGGTTATTAACTTAAAAATCTCTAACCCGTGATTTAGAAGTTGTAGAAGATATGCTTTCACCTTGGAATAAGAAACAACAACTTTATTATTGCAGTAGTTTCATGTCCACGTACATTCCTCCCCCTTTGGTGGGAACACTAAGGACAATTCATGACTCCAAAAAGGTTTATCTTCAATGTTTCTCTATGGATGTTAAAATTATGTAGTATCAACACCCTTATATAGGAAAATAAGAAAGTCAGATTAAATGAATGATGTTTAGCATGTTTTTGTTGGTTATTTCGTATTTTTGTCGAGCCTAAATGTGCTACTTTGTAGCTTCTTTTTAGTTCTTGTTGTTTCGTTTTACGCCGTGGTTTGTGTTTTGTCTTGATTAATTGATAGGTGTCAAAGAAGGTCATGAAGTGGTAGAAATGGACTAAAGGAGGCCGAGAGATACGGACCCGAGAGGAAAGTAAAAGAATGCTGAAGCAAAACTCAGCAGCAATAGACCCAAGAGACGAGAGGAATACTGAAGCAACAACCTAGCGACCGCTGGACAACCACCAACAATCACTGGGACCCAAATGCTATAGCAGACATAGAGCACATGCTAGTAACCGCTAGACCCCAATGACATTGGGCCTGCGAAACTGGCGAGACAGAGCCACCCATCCAACAATCGCTGGGTGCAACTTTAGGGCGGCGTGCTTTTATTTAAACACTCGTTTTGGGTGTGGGAACTCATCTTTTTTCCTCTCATTTCATCTTTAGAAAACCCTAGAGTAGTTTTATTTGTTTTCTGTTGTAATTCTTGCCTTCGGGACGACGGATTGAGGACGAGTTTGACCGCTCAATCTAGGATTTCTAAGTAAATATTTTCTTTAATTCTTATTCTTGATTGATTGAATAGATTGAGTGGTTATTGTTAGAAACCTTTTTGATGATTGTGGAAATCATTATTTATATGTTTTGATGATGTGAAACCATAATATATATTGTTATTGTACCTAAAAAACTGTTGGAATGTTGTTAATGATGTTCTCCGAACACAAACACACACGCGGTAAAAAAAGCACCAATATGTATAACTCCAACACTTGAGTGAAATAGCAACGAAATATTAAGAAAATAAGTCAAGTTGTAAATTTTTATGCGAATTATAATGTATAATCCGCATGTGCTTCATGGCAAACAAATATTACTAAAAAGAGAGTAATCTTTACAAAAGAAACAACATAGCCTCAACACTTTGCTAAGACTATGTACAAACGAAACTCTCTTTACCAAAACACTAAAAATATCAGCTTTGCATGTGAGATTCAAAAGCTGTATAAACAAAACAGCAACGTTGTACAAAATGTTGGCATGACAGACGGTACAACACTCGCGAGACTTGAACCTTTCTAATATATCTCTCACATTTTTACTCAGGTTCAGTCCTTCTCTTATAGACACCTTTCTCATATATATAGGGCACAATGGGCTTCAGTTATGGGCTCTAGAAAATCATGGAGAACTTTATGGAGGTAGTTGGAGTAAAAAGTTGAAAACAATTGTTAACACAACGTCAGTTCCACGTTTGTAGGAACAAACTTATCCACCTCACCACTTTGCATGATTTTATGAATCAAGACGTCCACTTCTTCCTCCAACTTCTTAACTAAGTCTTCCCTATAAAATTAAGTGACGAAATGCAAAAAAAAATTATATAATAAACATAATTATAGAGTTAAAATAACTATATCATATATGTACGTTATTAAACCGTGATTATGCTTTAATGTTTATTGATGCATATGAGTTTATGCTTTATAGTGTCTATACTAGTTAGACTTTACATAATGACTAAATATTAAGGAAAGATTGATGAAAGACGGATTGTGTCCATATGAGTCATCTGTGTTCTCAATAGCATATTTGCTAACTTGTAAGATGAGGTTGAGTTAACGACTTGTGCCATAGGGTTTGATCTTATTTAGTATATGTATTAGAAGGAAGATCACCTAGTAAGACCAGATTGAGTTAATGACCTTTGTCATAGGATCGACCTTATTTTATAGTAGCATGTTAAGTCAAAATATGAGAATGAATCAATGTACGATCTGTCTAGACTTAGTTTTTATAGCATTTAATTATTGCACAGTAGGTCAGCATCCTTACCACTACCAGGTCGATGGACATGTTGAAAGCCAGACCGAGAAGCAGCACGACATAATCAACCTTGTATCAAACAGGTTGATATCAAGCTTCATAAGAAATTGTAGAAGAAGCATCTCGATAAAAATTACTTGTGTCTAACAGGTTAATCAATAGTTGTAAAACTAGCTGCCCAATGAGCTGCGCAACTAGCTGCATAACGAGCTGCACAATAAGCTACATAACGAGCTGCACAACAAGTTGGACAAGAAGCAGCTGGACACAAACTATTTGTGTCTAACAGGTCGATCAACAGATCGTAGGGGAGACAACTTGAGGTTTATTGGAATCAACCTGCTCACCTACATGTTGATATATCGACCTGTTATTATGAGGTCCAAACGAGCTGCTCATCCTAGTTGGAGGAAGCTAGAATCTACATAAATTGATAATCGTAACTATCATATGCCACGTCAGCATCCACGTAGGAGAAACTCCAATGGCTAGAAGTACAATCATCAGTCAACGGTCAAAATAGCATTTAATTCTATCTGCAAAAACTGCAAAGACACTCAACGGCTAGAATTAAATCTAGCCTATAAATACTTCAAGCCTTCTTCAGAAATGGTGTTCGAGATATTACCATAAAAAGCTTCAACACTACAAGATTCTCACTAGATTTCCATAGATTTATTCAACACTAGATATAGATTATATATGTCACGCCCCGCAGGATGGGGCCTATGCGGCCTATGCGGAATAAGAATTCAACGAAAATATATTTGAGAAATATTTCATAACGACAAAGTAATGATTAACGATAGAAGAAGAAGGGTAAACTCCAGGATTTTGGACACTCTAGATACGACACGAGTTCAATGTATGAAGACATTGAA
The DNA here is from genome assembly GCA_026898415.1 of Leonotis leonurus. Classification (NCBI taxonomy): domain Eukaryota; kingdom Viridiplantae; phylum Streptophyta; class Magnoliopsida; order Lamiales; family Lamiaceae; genus Leonotis; species Leonotis leonurus. The sequence goes on along the minus strand of JAPKLX010000014.1, from coordinate 925,597 downwards.
CCGTAAACATTAAAATAAATAGGATCAAAAGTTGAAAGTTTTATATTGACGGTCAGCATGATAGACCATGAGTTTGGATAATGAGGGTCATCAATAAAATGAAACCGACTAGCAGCGGAATAAATAACAATATGACATTCATCTCACCAACGTAATCGACATATATGAATAAGACTCTCGATGAGGCCCACCTCGTCGCCAGCTCATCACCGTCCTCCTAAAATCAGAAAAGAAAACATTTGAAAGAAATTTTGGGCTGAGTACTTGTGTACTCAGTGTGAGTCGTTGCCCGACTTTTTCAGTGAAAAACAACATAAATCGTCATTTAAAGAATATTACATGCCCAACCATATCATGCATGGAGTTTCAAAACAAAAGCCCACCATACACATATGAAAACATACATTTTACCATCATATCGAGCTCGTCATCATTCTTTGCTCATTCATTGTGTTCCTCATTGCGACTAGACGGGGAAAACCGAAGTCTTCCGCGAATAATCCCCTTTCGCCAAAACCGGGGAACCTGGCAAAGTTCACCTGATCCGGACTTTCCGTGTACACTACCTTGGCCGGATCCGGCTCAAGGAACAATTGTTAACTTACATCATTGGCAGCGCCAATCAATGGGTACGGTAATACCGATCCATCACATATAGGATACACATGAGCATAATAAAACATTTGGCATGTAAATTCACATTTTCATAAAAAGCAGTTCGAGCTTATTAACTCAAAATACCGTACTGTAAATAGACCCACACCTGTCACCGATGTATAGAGCTCACATTCCATTGTATATGATAGATGATATTCCTCGGTAAGACCCTACAAGATGACCTATTTATTACCCGATGATCATCATTTACGAGACTCGTCCAACCACTTAATCAATTTCAATCCGTTTGTAGTCAATTCGAGCGTCAAGATAGAAGGAGTAAAACTTAGCTAGACTAAACGACTACTTTAAATAATCACATCGTTCGTCAACTTCGAGTAATGACTCGTTTCAACTTAATAGGATTGTGAATTTCTCATTATATTTATTCGAAATAATCATGTTCTAAGTTTCATTTAAAAGTAAATGAATTCGTAATGACTAATGAGTTGAGATATGTTTGGACTTCCAATTGTGATTCTTAGTGAAAACTTACACATGACACATTTTCGAAAGGAAATTTATCTCAACTATTAAAGATAAATTTGTGAAATTTCAACAATAGCCTTCCAAAATTCCAAAGTCAATGTTTTTCAAGAGAACATATTCAAAATTCATTTTTAATACCCCTAAAAGAATAAAAATATGAGGTTATACTTTCAAGACCTTTTAAAACGTTTAAAACTTGTATTTTTGTTAGTCTATCAAACGGAATCTAATGAATGTGAAATTTTACACAAATACTGAAAACATCATAAGGAACATGCCTTAAAAACATTTTTGAGTTTCATTGAGCCAATAATCTAAAATAAAATCACACAGTTTCGAAATAATTTTCGCAAGCACACATATTCAAGTTAAATGAGCAGTTGAATTTGAAAAATTATAATAAATCGAAAATAACTAAAATTGTATCAAATCAAATTTTAAAGTGACCATAAGGTCTAAAAGTTTTATATTCTGAAAACAAACCACATAAAATCATTTTACTCAATTTTTACCGAATTTTCAAAGTTAGACAAATGCCCAGATTTTCGCAGGATTTGACAGTTTGCGCAATCATTTTGAAAAATTCATAACAAATCGAAAATATAATGAAACTGAGTGATTCAAGTTGGAGATTACTCCTCACTCGTTCTAGTATTTTATCATCTTAACAAAACCAAAATTCGGATATTTATACTGACAGAAACGACGAAACAGAAAAACGGACAGAAGCTTCAACATAAGAATGTAAAGCAAGATTTAGTCTCCTAGTTCATCATGTTTTATCACTAACACAACATCAAAATATTATTCTTCAAATCAAATAACTATATTATCACATACTAACACAAGACAATTCATAATCCTACCATATTCCGGTCTAAATTGGTAAGGAGAAAGAACAATGACTACCTTATTGAAGAGTTAAGATAATTGAGTGAAGGTGAAGCTTTCAAGGTGGGCTTGCCGGAGTTTTCCTCTCCTCACCGGAGCTGCCCTCTTCTTGCCAGAGCATGGTTGTGAAAAGGATAGAAAGAAGGGGTGAGAGGTGAAGGATGACAATGGAGAAATTAGAAGGTAAGAAAGATCAAACTTACTACCTTGGCCAAAAGTTTTGCCTTGCATGGCTTCCTTCCAGCCATTTTCTGGAAAATCGGACCCCAGAATTGAAATCTACACGTCGAAAGGAAGCTCGGGGTGAAATTTGGGCTCATTTGGTCGCCGGAAAAATTTTACGGTGACCGGCTGGCGGTGGTCCGGTGGCCGGCATGCGGATGTCCGGCGGCTTTCCGGCAGTGAAGGTGCAGAGCACCTCTCTCTAGTCTCTCACTCTATAATTTGGGTTGAGTGAAACAAATGACGAGGAAGGAGGAAGGAAATGTATATATATTCCTCTCGTCTTAAACTTTAAAAATTCGCCGAGCACTCAAACGATGTCCGATTTTTACGATCTTGGTGTTCACGGGTTCGTCTCGACGAGCTCTATTTTTAGGTATTATAATCACGTGACAAGAAAAATTATTTTTCCAATTTAATCATGTGTAAACGTTACCGTTGTAGTCAAACATTTATCTTAAATAATTAAAATTTATAATTACGCTAAAAAAAAAATCTAATATATTCAAACGATATTTTCTTAATAATAATAATATTAAATAAAATTTCAAATAAACGTATTGATTTTTCGGGATTTTACAATCTACCCCCCTTATAAAAATTTCGTCCTCGAAATTTCACGCATCTAGATAGGGTAAGTCGGGGTATTGCTCTTTGATCTTATCCTCTAATTCCCATGTTGCTTCTTCTTGTCCGTGGCGTCTCCATAAGACCTTGACTATTGAGATTCTCTTGTTTCTTAATTCTTTGAACTTTCAGTCAAGTATGCATTCAGGTCCTTCTTCATATCTTAGATCAGGCTTGAGATCCAGCTCCTCGTAACTTATCACATGTTTGGGATCATAGAAATATTTTTGGAGTTGAGACACATGGAATACATCGTGTACGTCACCAAGTATAGGAGGTAAAGCTAGTTTATAAGCAACGGGGCCAATTCTTTTTAGGATCTCGAAAGGTCCTATAAATCTAGGGCGCAATTTCCCCTTTTTGCTAAAACGGATAACTCCTTTTGTCAGAGAAACTTTTAGAAAGAATTTATCACCAACATCAAAATGCAACTCCGTTCTACGTCTATCAGCGTACGATTTTTGTCTATCTTGAGATTCTTTGACCCTTTGTCTGATGCGTTCAATCACTTCAGTCATTTCTTGTACCATTGTAGGGCCTAACATCCGTCTCTCGCCAACTTCGTCCCAATAGAGAGGAGATCTACACCTTCGGCCGTAGAGTGCTTCATATGGTGCCATCTTGATCGTTGCTTGGTAGCTGTTATTGTAGGCGAATTTCACTAATGGCAAAATTTCTCCCAACTTCCTCCATGATCGAGCGTCATAGTGCATAACATATCTTCTAGCGTTTGGATTGTCCTCTCGGATTGTCCGTCCGTTTGTGGATGTTAAGTCGTGCTGAAATTTAAACGTGTTTCCATGTCATTTTGTAGGCTAGTCCAAAACGTGAAGTAGAATGAATGTCTCAATTAATTTTGATGGATATGGGTACCCCATGTAAGCGAACTATCTCTCAAATATATTTCGATTCACATATAAAAATGTTGTGAGTTACTTCTTCTTATCAGTGTGATTTTTCAACCTCAACTTCCAAAAATAGTTCCTTGAATGTGTGGTGTAGGGAGCTCTACAAATGTCTCACTGTAGGTAGTATTTCTTAGTTCTTCCAAAGTTGGCGTAATCCTTGAGGCTTCGGGTCCATCTTTCTTCGAATAAAGTTTCAAATGATTTCATCTTGACGTTGGACATAGAATATCATTTTCTTCCTTATGTGGATTTGAGGGTATCATGTTAAAGAAATCTATAACTTAGTTTCAGTTAGAAAGATGAGGCTTGAAAATATTCGAAAAGATGGAATGAGTTTTAATAATTATATAGCTTGTTTGAATGAACAAATATATTGTCAAAGGGTTTAGCAAACTTCAAGGTAAACTGGAGGAGAGATTCAATGTCATTGAAATTTGATAGGGGTGTCGTTGTAACCTTAAAGTATTCAAGGTTTGTATTTAAGCGAAGTCAAAGAAGTATAAAGTTTATGGAATGTACTACAACAACTTATATACTTTTAGGGTTAAGAAGATTCATTCAGAACCAAATAGAGATGAAAAAGTATTAGGTGGTAACTTGATTTTTGGGTTCAATACCGATAATCGATGGAATCAATGAATGTCCTTAGAGACAAGATAATAGTCAAATGGTTTTTATCAATTTCTTGGATTAAGGATATGAAATCGGATTGAAACAATAAGATAATAGGTTAGGAACACTACAAGAAATTCGCTCATAGATAACGGCGAAAATGCCGTTATCTATACGTGCAAAAATGTGTTATATATACTGCTGTAATCTATGTGCACACGCTCATAGATAACGCTCGGCACTGTTATCTATTCTTTAAATAGATAACGGTTTAGAATGTAAACATAACGAATATAACCGTTATCTATATGTACTTTACATAACAGTACAAAGCGCTATCCATTCATACTTTTATGTAATCTATTGTACACTTAGATTACATTTTTGTTCCACGTACATAACGATTTGTTAGCGTAATCTATTTAAATGTATATATATCGGTTGTAGGCGTTATGTAATGTATTTTGTACGCTTTGTATTGTTAGTTTAGAAAGCGCTTTTTAATCATATAGATAACAGTTGTTTGCCGTTATAAAATGCTTGTAAAATATATTATGTATTGTTTCTTTAGATTACACTTTTGGTCACTTAGATAACGATTTTGTATCGTTATCTTAAATATTCAAATTTCTTTTGTCATCCAATTTATATTTAAAAAATATCAATTAATAATATAACGAAAGACACCAAATAATATCATATTAAACCTGCTTAAAATATTTACTACCATGCAAATATTCAACAAAAGTATGTACAAGCCAAATATATCAAATGTGCTTGAAACAAAAGAATACTCGTTTTATAAGTCATAGTTTGTCTTCACATTGCACCTAAATATATGCCAAAATATCTTCCAACACTAATATCATCCATGAAACTCATAAAAAAAGTTCTTCATCACATTGTACCTGAAAATTAATATGAATGCAATTAAATAATAATCAATAAACACAAAGATTAAAATTTTAGAAACAACTACTCCACACACAAATAGACAAAATATGAGAGCATCAAAGTGAAAACACGTCAATATTAAATGATAAATCATATTGCAACAGCTTCATCTAACTTGAAAATACATCACATACAACTATTATATGAGTCTACAATCATCTTATCACCAACACCAACTTGTCCAAACTTTACAGATACAAAGTCATTTAAATCAGTTCTACTGAGCATGCAAGGCATAAAACATAACATAAAATTGTACTTCTAGTTAAATGATAAATGCATACCAGTCAGTAACTCATAAAAAGTTAAGTCTTGACTTACCCTTTGTTGGATCAACGTGCACAAAAAAACTATCAGCGATGATGAGATAGCACAAAATAAGCATCAACCCATTAAAATAGTTTGATTGACCTTCCTGCACTGATAAAAGTAGCATTATTAAGTAAACTCACAGTGAAATTGAGATCTCCAATAGTAAGTCTAGTATGATTATTAAAACGAATATTTTTTCCTTTCTAAAAAGAAGCGATAAATAATCATTTCTAGCAATAGATAGAATTGAAAAAAACAATAGCAATTAACTAGGATTATATGTATGATCAGATGTATAGAAAACTTATCACTAATGTGCAAATTACCTTTTTCATTCTATTATTGCTCCATTATACTAGAAATAAAAATAAAAATCTGGTGTTATACATTTTTTTTCATCTTAATTTTTGAATTAATTGCTACAAAGTTTCTACCATTTCAAAACTAAGGTGCTGCAAGGCAATGTAGAGACTAAATTTGAAGCATATTCTACATTAGTTTCAATAATCATTTTTAATTTCTAAGTGCAAGATATTCAAAATTGTATAAAGCATAAAGGAATACATAATATTTAGCAAGATCAGAACAGCAAGAGAGAAGATACCTGAGGGCAAACACAGAACTCTTTATCCCTCTCACCTTTATTTCTTCTAAAAGATATTCAAAAATGGAAAGAGAAAAGGCATAAAGGAATACATAATAGTTACAACAAGAAAAAGAAAAGATTAAACCACAAAATTTAGCGATGTATAAAGCATTTGACATGCAGTATCAAAAGGAAAGAACTCAAAAATTTTAGAATGAATTTTCAAAAACAAGAGACAACATCTAAAACAATGCAAGAATCGTACCTAAGGCTTCGTAAACTTGATGTTGGGACTCGAATCATTAATCAACTGCACCTCTACTTATTGTGAAGAATCAAAGTAGCAAATCATTGTATTTTGCTCGATCATAACTATCTATATAAAGGGTTTTAAGAAAAACCAAAATATGTTATAAACTAATGTACGTCCCTACTATGTACATATAGAAAATCAGAATCATTGGATAAAAGAATTGGGAGATATGACATTTTAAAGTTGGCTACTCAAAGTTAGATATTTTCTGGAAATTTGACAGATTTTGTGTGGTTTTTCATGATCTTTGAAGGCTCCTAACTTTCAATTCATAGATCACATAGATATGATTTATATCATTCTAGAAACCTTGTAATGTTGGCTATCTAAGTGAAAAGAAAACACACAAAAATACTGCTTTATCAGAGAGATATGAATCGTCAAACTTGGGTTGCTGAAACAGTCACAGAGCTATCTCTGCGCAGCAAACTTTGAAAATTCATCATAAATCATATAAAACTCCGATTCAATCGATTCAAGTTGGAGAATCACCCTAACTCCTTCTATTTTTAGTTTCACGAATTAAAACACAGAAGCATGCCACTTAAATTACTGAACGAACAGAGTTTCAGCTGCAGATTTATGTTCCAGAATTTAACTTTGTGAGAGGATATCTAACACTTCTAATTACCCTACTACTAAATCATCTAAATTCAATACACAAGTTCATAATTACTAGCAATAACAATTTAAAATTCATTTCTAATCATTCAATATCACTTCACCATCACATAGATAAAATCCAATGAAAATATAGCAAAATTCTCATAATCATATATTCACATCTACACCTTTTCAAATGCATCTAAAACATGAATCAAACATCTATACAATTCTATACAATTTTCACAAACGCACAAAACTCACAATATTTCTTAAGGAAATAATGAAAGACAACGCCCTATTTCCCACCTTTGCAATGCAGCTTCAAGATCTCTACGAAAGTTCGTTTCGACCGCAAAACCATAGCATATGTTCGATAAGAGAGCACCATACCTCAAACAATGGATGCCTAGCAGAATGAGGTCCATCCTCACTTCGTCAGTGTTTATCTCCAAATTTCCCAAGACTATTTACCTGCTTTCTGGCAAAAAATAATGAGAATATTGGTCAGCCTGAAGACTTATGTGAATAGTTATCAAGGTCAAAAGAGGCAGACGTAAATTTTACTTATGGACAAATATAACTTAATAAAATAGCCTAGGACAAAATAGAGTACTTACTTGGCAAGTTCAGCTCCAGTATGTGTATGGAAGCTATTAATTAACATAGCCGTGGCAGTTTCGCTCGGATAGGTGAGCTTATAATCCAAGACCATAACCTGCATTTATGCAAATAGAAAAGTTTTGAGCAAAGTTAGCATGCAATATAATCCATCACAACAAGTGGAACCATCAAGATATTAAGCTACTTTGCTACACAGCTTCATGGATACTCTAGACATGTAAATATCTCATAAGCAGATATCAGCAATAACCTGCATGAGTAAACTGTTACTATCTCCCTCATCAAACTCACTACTACGTTAGTCAGATTGTGTAAACTGTTTACCTTTCTAAGAGGAACGAGACTAAACAGCCCCAGAAAACTAACAACAAATATGAACCCCATCATCCACAATAATCCAGGGTCCTTCACATCCTCCGCACGATTCCCGGGATGATCCCAACCGTGAGCGATGGGATGATCCCGACCGTGAGATTGAGCTTGTGAGTAATTATGCAGAAAAGAGCGCTCAAGAAGGCGCTGACCACCAGTCCTCTGATCGTAATTTGCTCCTTCCAGTCGGGAATTGGCTCGTCCAAGTCGATCGCCGCGGGGTCATCCAGCTGTAGCAGAGGCTCCGATATCTCGACCGCCACCCCCGCCGTTCCCATTGGAGAATAAATTTGAGAATTGAGATGCTCCGATAGGGTTTTGCAATAATCACAATATATTAGGGTTTTAATTTAGCATGGAGAAAGAAGGGAGAGAATAACATAAATTACACTAATATAGATTACGATTTATTAAAATCTGTTATCATTAATGTTTTTGACACTAGACCAAGTTATTTACTACTATGTAGATGAAGAGGCATTTATGCCACGGAAATCCCCAATTGCTGGGTAGATTTTGTAAACCGGACTTCAAAACTATAATCGTGCACAAAGAGTTCTTGGTGATAGGACAACCATCCCAGATATGAGATATGACTTAAGCACATGATAATAACAAAACCAGAAACCAATTTCAAACTTATGTATAGGTACAGCCAAGCACATTCAGAGATGCAAACTCTGAATCTCATATACTACCACAAGAATAGAACTTAAACAGACAAGAGTCTTAAGTATTATATAAATCCCTCTTTTTCGTGAAGCACCTAGCGAAAATATTTTTTCCATTATTCTTCTATGTCCTAGACATGGAATGATTGTCTTCCCCATTCATTGCAAACAATCCAAATTCCTTGTACAGTTAGCGGTGAGCTTTCTTCTTATGATGTTATTTTTCAAATCGAGCTCTCGATTATTGTTCACTGTGTGTTGCTTGCGTGTATGTATTACTTTACTGGTTCAAGGAAATATCTTTTGATAGAAATGTTCACGGCTCTCTTTTTTTTTTTTTTTTATTGTCGAGTTACTATGAAGAACACATACATTGAGTTCTGTAACCAGTAATTTATGGTGATAGTACTGCATAATATAAGTAATTCAAGGTTAATTACACCGAAAATCATCTCAGCTTTTAAGAAGGTATCGAGAAGCTCTATCTTAATAAGTTGTTCAAGGAAACAAAACACAGGAGGAACTGTTAACAAGCAGTGCTAAGTGGACGATCGGGCGGCACAAACATATATTGGACGGTAGAAAATAGAGAGAGGAATGGTAGCTAATCTACCTGGACGGCAAGGCAACGGCGGCGGAAGGTCGACGGGGTCAGAAGGGGGTCGGCGGCGAAATGAGCTACCTCTGCTCGAATAAAATCGAGGAATCTTAGTAAGAGAGATAGGATGAGATAGAGAGAGAGGAGGGAGGGAACATACCTGGCCGGAGAGAAGACGACGACGACGGGCAAAGCGGAGTGGCAGAGGTTTGAAGGGGTGGCGTTGAGCTCCAATGCGGTGGCGCAATTGTTGGCGGGTTTGTATTCTAATTGTGATGGGGGAGTTGATGAATAGGGTTTGGGGAGGGAAAAAACTATAGAGAAAATTTCGAAATGTAGAAGTTAATATAAAAAATGTTACATTTTTTTCAAGTTTTAATAGTAGCTCAGATGGTTTTGGAGTATTTATATTCTTGATAGACCAGGGTTCGATCCTGTCACGTCCCCATTTCACTTCTCTAAGTAAAATCGAGGAAAACGT
>JAPKLX010000014.1:838002-890677 GCA_026898415.1 Leonotis leonurus | reverse complement strand
GTGTTTCGAAAGACCATCATCAACACTAATCTTTAGGGTTCCCAACAGTCATTGACTTCTCTCATTTTTGTATGATTGCATCTTATTTAAACATTGGTTGACACCTAGTGCGTCAGGACTTGATATCATCGCAACGCTTTCGTCTCCTTAACTCCTCATCATGCACATAACATTTTAAGGTAAATGTATTAAGAGTTAAATGAGTTTCTTGTTCGTTGCTACTTGGTCTTCCATAGTGGCACTTTTGGAGTTCACGCGATGCCTTCGTTAGAAAAACTCCTCTTCATCGTAACTCGTTGGAGTAAGGTATAGCTCTACATATTCGTTAATGGGTATATTCTCGTTTCCATTTAGTTTCGTGAAGCATACCACCTTATTTCAATCTGGATCTATTTTGTCAAAAGCAGTCTTATCATAGAGTTCATCGCCATCTATTTATAAACAACAAGGGAGAGACCTTCATTCGCCACTTTAGTTTATGATAGTAATAAGTAGACATTCTAAGACACGTAAGAGTCACTTATCATTGTCATAAGTTCTTCTAAACGAGATCATTAGTTCATTGAGGGATCTAGCTTAATTCAAGTTCTCTAGACCTACGAGTCTAAGTTCGAACTCTTCTACCAGTAACTTAAGAGTCAATTCATAGTCATTCTCATAGTCTAATTCGAGAACTACAATTCTTCTATCACTATCATAGTGGTCAAAATACGTTAGATGGTTTACAATATCAGCATCTCCACCTATGTGGTACTTCACCGTTTAGACAAACGAATAGCTTGGAATGTGGTAATCTCATCATCATTATTATCATTTCGATCTCAAGGGCTTCCTTTGTCCCTATCTTGATCATGTGAGCATCCAATACATCAGTATAATTACACGATTTAACCAGTGATCATCTTAAATAATATCCATTTGATTTCAAGGTTACTATGCCCCTATCTTGATCTCATAAACATATTCATTTGATCTCAAGGATTTCTACGCCCCTATCTTGATTACATAAAATATATCAATGTCTCACAATACTGCCAAACATTACGCATTCATAACTGAATCAACATATTAGAAAACTTTCCAATGTTCATTTTCATAGGCAACTTTAAAAAAAATGATTCTCATAGTTTCATACATGTAATCCATTAGAACATTTCTCTTCATATAACATGACCCATACATGTCATTTTAAAAGTATTTACAAATTATTTCGAAAACTTGGTATTCACTTGAAAACATTATGACCTTCTTTTCTGAGGCAGTGAAGAGCGCTACGAGGTGGCTGAAGAATAATTTCCCTCTTATGAATCTAGAGAAACAAATTCTAGACTCGAAAAATAATAATAAAAGGGTTTCCGTATCCAGAGCGAACCAAAGATCTGATACCACTCTGTCACGCCCCGCAGGATGGGGCCTATGCGGAATAAGAATTCAACGAAAATATAATTGAGAAATATTTCATAACGACAAAGTAATGATTAACGATAGAAGAAGAAGGGTAAACTCCAGGATTTTGGACACTCTAGATACGACACGAGTTCAATGTATGAAGACATTGAACCGTAAACATTGAAATAAATAGGATCAAAAGTTGAAAGTTTTATATTGACGGTCAGCATGATAGACCATGAGTTTGGATAATGAGGGTCATCAATAAGATGAAACCGACTAGCAGCGGAATAAATAACAATATGACATTCATCTCACCAACGTAATCGACATATATGAATAAGACTCTCGATGAAGCCCACCTCGTCGCCAGCTCATCACCGTCCTCCTAAAATCTGAAAAGAAAATATTTGAAAGAAATTTTGGGCTGAGTACTTGTGTACTCAGTGTGAGTCGTTGCCTGACTTTTTCAGTGAAAAACAACATAAATCGTCATTTAAAGAATATTACATGTTCAACCATATGATGCATGGCGTTTCAAAACAAAAGCCCACCATACACATATGAAAACATACATTTTACCATCATATCGAGCTCGTCATCATTCTTTGCTCATTCATTGTATTCCTCATTGCGACTAGACGGGGAAAACCGAAGTCTTCCGCGAATAATCCCCTTTCGCCAAGACCGGGGAACCTGGCCAAGTTCACCCGATCCAGACTTTCCGTGTACACTACCTTGGCCGGATCCGGCTCAAGGCACAATTGTTAACTTACATCATTGGCAGCGCCAATCAATGGGTACGGTAATACCGATCCATCACATATAAGATACACATGAGCATAATAAAACATTTGGCATGTAAATTCACATTTTCATAAAAAGATGTTCGAGCTTATTAACTCAAAATACCGTACTGTAAATAGACCCACACCTGTCACCGATGTATGGAGCTCACATTCCATTGTATATGATAGAAGATATTCCTCGGTAAGACCCTACAAGATGAATCTCATGGCTAAGTACAAATTGATAGGCGCTAACATCTTCTCCAACCTTAATCACTTCTAGTGCTTCCTCAACTTAATGTCTAACCATTCTAATGTTGACCTATTTATTACCCGATGATCATCATTTACGAGACTCGTCCAACCACTTAATCAATTTCAATCCGTTTGTAGTCAATTCGAGCGTCAAGATAGAAGGAGTAAAACTTAGCTAGACTAAACGACTACTTTAAATAATCACATCGTTCGTCAACTTCGAGTAATGACTCGTTTCAACTTAATAGGATTGTGGATTTCTCATTATATTTATTCGAAATAATCATGTTCTAAGTTTCATTTAAAAGTAAATGAATTCGTAATGACTAATGAGTTGAGATATGTTTGGACTTTCAATTGTGATTCTTAGTGAAAACTTACACAGACACATTTTCGAAAGGAAATTTATCTCAACTATTAAAGATAAATTTGTGAAATTTCAAAAATAACCTTCCAAAATTCCAAAGTCAATGTTTTTCAAGAGAACATATTCAAAATTCATTTTTAATACCCCTCAAAGAATAAAAATATGAGGTTATACTTTCAAGACCTTTTAAAACGTTTAAAACTTGTATTTTTGTTAGTCTATCAAACGGAATCTAATGAATGTGAAATTTTACACAAATACTGAAAACATCATAAGGAACATGCCTTAAAAACAGTTTTGAGTTTCATTGAGCCAATAATCTAAAATAAAATCACATAGTTTCGAAATAATTTTCGCAAGCACACATATTCAAGTTAAATGAGCAGTTGTATTTGAAAAATCATAATAAATCGAAAATAACTCAAATTGTATCAAATCAAATTTTAAAGTGACCATAAGGTCTAAAAGTTTTATATTCTGAAAACAAACCACATAAAATCATTTTACTCAATTTTTACCGAATTTTCAAAGTTAGACAAATGCCCAGATTTTCGCAGGATTTGACAGTTTGCGCAATCATTTTGAAAAATTCATAACAAATCGAAAATATAACGAAACTGAGTGATTCAAGTTGGAGATTTCTCCTAACTCGTTCTAGTATTTTATCATCTTAACAAAACCAAAATTAGGATATTCATACTGTACAGAAACGACGAAACAGAAAAACGGGCAGAAGCTTCAACATAAGAATGTAAAGCAAGATTTAGTCTCCTAGTTCATCATGTTTTATCACTAACACAACATCAAAATATTAATCTTCAAATCAAATAACTATATTATCACATACTAACACGAGACAATTCATAATCCTACCATATTCCGGTCTAAATTGGTAAGGAGAAAGAACAATGACTACCTTATTGAAGAGCTAAGATAATTGAGTGAAGGTGAAGCTTTCAAGGTGGGCTTGCCGGAATTTTCCTCTCCTCACCGGAGCTGCCCTCTTCTTGCCGGAGCATGGTTGTGAAAAGGGTAGAAAGAAGGGGTGAGAGGTGAAGGATGACAATGGAGAAATTAGAAGGTAAGAAAGATCAAACTTACTACCTTGGCCAAAAGTTTTGCCTTGCATGGCTGCCTTCCAGCCATTTTCTGGAAAATCGGACCCCAGAATTGGAATCTACACGTCGAAAGGAAGCTCAGGGTGAAATTTGGGCTCATTTGGTCGCCGGAAAAATTTTCCAGTGACCGGCCGGCGGATGTCCGGCGGCTTTCCGGCAGTGAAGGTGCAGAGCACCTCTCTCTAGTCTCTCACTCTATAATTTGGGTTGAGTGAAACAAATGAGGAGGAAGGAGGAAGGAAATGTATGTATATCCCTCTCGTCTTAAACTTTAAAAATTCGCCGAGCACTCAAACGATGTCCGATTTTTACGATCTTGGTGTCCACGGTTTCGTCTCGACGAGTTCTATTATTAGGTATTATAATCACGTGATAAGAAAAATTATTTTTCCAATTTAATCATGTGTAAACGTTACCGTTGTAGTCAAACATTTATCTTAAATAATTAAAATTTATAATTACGCTAAAAAAAATCTAATATATTCAAACGATATTTTCTTAATAATAATAATATTAAATAAAATTTCAAATAAACGTATTGATTTTTCGGGATTTTACAATATACATTCTTGAGTGTTGTAAATTAGAGAGAAATCACCATTATTCTAAAGATAAACCCGCTAGAACTTACATTAGATTTGAGCCTTCAAAGCTCACAGTTCTAGTTTCCACCATAGCCAAAATCTTGGAGGAAGAACGATTGTTAAAACCCGAACCAGATCTCGTACTCGATGAGTTTAAATAAGAGAGTTGTAATCTCGTCCTCAGTGAGAATAAATATGAGAGTTTTGGCTCGTACTCAATGACGATAAATAAGTGAGGGATCCAAGGTTAAAGGATTCATCGATCTAGCATAGATTGATCGTGGACGTAGGGGGTTTCCCGAACCACATTAAATATTGTGTGTTCTTTTATATTTTGCATTTCATTTGTTTGATTCTTTGTTTATCACTCACCTGCGAGCTGTTTGCAGTAGCAAGTTGTGCATCTTGAATAAAACTCCTTAAAGAACACTTGATATAAACAAAATATATTTTCTAAGTGTAAGAGCAACCAACAAGATCACTAAGCTTCTACACACGATCTGCTCCAGGACAGATAATCTGCTTAGCTCTAGCTAGATGATCAGGTAACCTGCTCCTTGACAGATCACTCACGCTTTAAGTTGAAAACTTACTTGAGCAACTTGATCTCTCTCTACATCAGAGGAAATCATCTGCTATCCCTAACGAGTTTTTCTGGTACAGACAGCGAGTTGTCTCTCAACATGTTGTTCAAACAGTCTAACGCGAAAAAGTTGGACTGTGGTGTATTCCACCCCCTCCCCATACACCACACCTGCTCTCCCGAGACTCAAACAATTATTCTCACTAGGTTTTGGAGTTCTTTAATTGTTTATTTTGTATTACGATTTATTTATGCTCGTTGATTAAATTGTACTTATTTAATTGGAATGTCTGATCGCCGCTAAAATTTCTTAAATATTGGTTGAGGTTAAAAGATAATTTCAATTGTGGATCTAGGGTTTAATCAACACTAATTATGAATTGGAAACGTATGAATTGTTATTTGTTTATTAATTGTGTAATTCTTAATTGGTTAATCTGAATACGAAAGTTATGATTGTTATCTGATTATGAATACAAAAGTTCTTAATTATACAACTCTTAAAAACTCTTGATTAGTGAACACATGCATGATAAATCGTGATAGGTGATATCGATTGAAGATATTCTTAATCCTAGGCTCCTAAAATCCTGACTCCCACATTTTATTTATTCCAGTTTATTTATTTTATTTATCTTATCATTTTCTATTACTTGGATTAGAGCGTTTAGAATTTATTTTTGTTTAGTAGAACTTAAAATTAAAATCTCCTTGTTAAGCATTCAATAGTGTGTAACTCGTCGAAAATTGACGAAAAATTATTTTATATTATAATTTATGAATATAAAATTTTAAATGATATATTTTACAACAAAAAAAAAATTAAATATTGAAACTGTTATTATCTATTTAAAAATTTGAGTTATTAAAAATGCTATAATATATTTAAAGGCTTAGGTTATGTAATTGTTATTTTGTTATAGTAAACTCAAATAATAATCATAAATATAAAAATAAAAATCTAATCACTTGTATTTACGAATTATTAGCTATAAAATTAAAAAATATCGTTAATATGGAGTGATTGAGGAAACCTAAATACATAATGACTATATTTTTCTATAACATTTTAAGTGGTTAAAATTTGAATTTAGAATATTAAAACAATTATTTTAACCTTATTCTATTTAAAAGTGATATAAAATAACAAATTATTATAAATATTATTTACAATAAATCATGATACCTTATGATTTATTAACATAATGCAAATTTTTGCTATTTAAAAATTATATCGTTGCAAAATGTATGTGTTACGTGAAGACTCATTCCATGTAAAATTTATTGGTACATAATCACACTATGTCAAATCAAATCATGATTTTTTTTTTCGGAAAAAATATTTATGTGGATCAAAATTAGGAATGACATTCGGATACGACACGCACAGGTAGTGGCTATCCATATCTGTACCCGTACCCGCAAGGGTATAAATGACATCTTACGTGCGATTATCTAACAATAATAGATGTGAGTTAGATACACATTTGATATCCACGCATAGTTTCATGGGTATATTTTAATATCATTTGTATTTGTATATGGATAATTATTGTTTAGCCTAAAGTGTGTACTCTAGGTTCTCGCAAATTATACGAGGTCGATTGCACGTGGCAAGCTAACCTCAATCAGATCTCGATGGAAAGCTTAACAGGGCTTCCTAATTCAAGTGCTACAGAATAAACAATAAGTCCTAAACATTCTAACCAAATAGCATATGTATGATTAACTAAGCTAACTAATCAACAACAGTTTAATTAATGAAAATTTGGAATTAAGGCTTTAGGAGCTGAATCTTTGTTTCGATCATCACATGAAATTATTAATACACACATTCACAGGCCTATCTAGAATTCTTAAGAGCTACCTAATCTCTAGCTTACGCCTTTGATAATTAGATTATGACTATAACTTCCGTATTAAGCCACACAATTAAGAATTCAAGTTAAACAAGCAAACACTCGATTAATATGCTTCCAATTATAATCAAAGTTGATTGGACCTTGATCTGACACAAGGATCTTCTATCGATCTCACCCTATGTCTAACGAATTGCAACGGTGATCAATCGGCACAATTTATTAAGCACGAATCCAAACAACGAGGATGAAGTAATAATAACATAAACGATCGAATAAGAAGTTCAACAACTAGTGGAGATCGACTACTCAACCTAATACATAATCAGAAACTAAGAAATCAAAACAAGAACTTACTAATGATTACACTATGGAATCGAGCAATCAATCTCCACCTTAATCCGTCTTTCCAAGGTTGAATACAAGTAAAAACGCTAAAACAAGAGTTCTAAAATTGTAGAGTCGAGTTCTATATGAGAGATATGGGTGGTATCCTTAAAATGGCCTGGAAAAGGCTTTAAATACGTGCCAATAACTGCCAGCCAGCGGTCGCTGGCTATGAGCCTCTGTCTGCTGCTGCAGCACAGGCCCAGCGACCGCTGGCCTGTTCAAAATCAAAAACTTTTGAAAACACATAACTGAATCTCGTCTCGATAGGAATCCGTAGCCACAGCCGGATCCAAATTCGGAGTTGTAACGAAGGAGAACGAGCCAAAACAAAATTATTGCGCAAAACGCAACAATTTTGTGTATGGCTATGCTCTCGCGTTCTTTCTCATCTCGTCTTTTGCCCGTAACTCTTAGAAAAATCACTTTCGGTTTTCTCAGCTTTGTTAGACTTAGCATCTTCGGCATTTCTGGCATCATTTAAGCTCCGATCAACTCCTCTTCTTGTCATCCTACATCCAATACAAGTACAACAAAATCGGCATAAACACGAACTAAAAAGACGCTACATCAAATCAAACTAAAAACTAAACACAGCTAAACATGAACTAAAAACACACCAAAAATGAGCTAAACAACTCCCCCACACTTAATCATTTGCTTGTCCTAAAGCAAAATCCAATACCCAAGCATCGATACATACCAATAATCAACATGCTAGCCCAACCACCATTCATACCTTCATACCAAAACTTAGACTAGATTCAATTATTCACCGTATTCGGTCACTCAATCAAGATGCAATATTGCCCGTTACTAAGTTCATCAATATGTACATGATCACGATATACACACATCTCACATCTCCCATCATCCACACATCCGGTTCCCCTAAATTTTAAAGTAAAACAAGCAAGTCCGCATACGGGTGTGATCATCGGGTCTAAACATCAATGGATCACATTGAGTGCCCCGATGTGGTTTCTCATACTCATTATCTATGATAAGCGGAGTAGAACCCACAGACTCGACTTGTCTCACTCATTTACGCCCTTCTAGCATTTATTATTCATTTTTTTTAAAGAGTTAAGCTCTTTATTCATTGATTTTTTTTATAATTCAAGGGAACCAAACATATAGACTTTGGGAGTAATCACTCATAATCCGAATCATGATCACGATGCATACCGACTAATAAAAGCAATATGCCCCACATGTCATCTTAAGCACGCAACCTAGCTCGTCAAAAATCAAACTTACCTAATATTCCACCAATTCATACCACATACGGGGCTCACATATTAATCATCAACACTAAGCTATCGAATAAGCAATTAGACAATCAATGATCAAATTTGGGGAAATAACAAACAAACACAACTAAAATTTGGGAAGCCAGCGGCCGCTGGCCCATGCCCTCTGTTCGCTGCTGCAGCACAGGCCCAGCGACCGCTGGCCTGTGCAAAATATGAAATTTGGAGTTGTAACGAAGGAGAACGAACCAAAACAAAATTGTTGCGCATTGCGCAACAATTTCGCATATGGCCATGCACCCGCGTTCTTTCTCCTCTCGTTTTTTGCCCATATCTCCTAGTAAGCTCCCATCCGCTTTCCTCGGCTTCGTTTGTCTTAGCATCTTCAACATTTACGGCATCATTTAAGCTTCTATTCCACCTCTTTTCCACCTCCTACATCCAAAACACGAAACAAAGAACCCGACGTAAAAACGAACAATAACACAACATTAAACAAAGAACCAACACACAAAACATGACAAAACAATATACTAAAATACGACCAAAACACGACAAAAACATACTGAACAATTATTATTCTTGCTGTTCAACTTAAAACGTGTCTAAGTTTTCGCAATTAAACGAGGCCTATAGTACGTAGTAAGCTGACCCTAATCGTATCTCAAGGAAGGCTTAGCAGGGCTTCCTAGTTCAAATGCTATAGATTAAACAATTAATATGTCCTAAACATTCTATCAAGATGCAAAAAAGCAGATGACTAAAAGCAAGAACAAATAAGTAAAATAACAACGAGAATCATGAATTGAGGTTCTAGGATACGATATTCACGTGGATCATTACATGCTACAGCTACTCATGCATTCACTTGCCCTTCTAAAGCTCTTAAGAGTTATCTAACTATGAACTTTCGTATTTAATAATTTGATTTTGACTTATGAATTTCGCATTTAGCCACACAATTAAGCACTCAAGATAACATATGAATTCTCGATTATTACGTCACCGATTATAACTAAAGTTGATTGGACCTTGGTCCGACAAAAGGTTTGTCTCTCTACCTCACCCTATGTCTATGGAATTGTAAAAGTGATGGATCAATACAATATGGATAACACAATCCAAACAACAAGCATGAGTATTAATAAACATCAATAATCCAAAGAAATCAATCCTAGTGAAGATTCAACCTACTCAATCCATCATACAATCATAAGCAAACATTTGACAAATGAAACTTACTACGATTGCACAACTTGGATTGAGAAGATGATTCTCCACCTTAATCCATCTTCCAAAAGTGAAAATACAAGTAAAACTACTTCTAAGGAAAGTTCTATTTGAGTTCTAAGAGAGATATATGTTGAGATATCTAGAAATGGTCTGGTTTTTCCCTTAAAAACCCGCAGAAAACTATCCACCAGCGACCGCTGAAGCTAGCGGTCGCTGGCTAGACCTGTCTGATGCACGAAATTCTCAGTCCAGCGATCGCTGGCTGCAGCTCTCTGTCTTTCGCCTCTTCTGCATCCCAGCGAGGGCTAACAAGCCAGCGCTCGCTGGTTTCACTCCTTCCGTGCCATTTCTCCTCTTGTGCGCTCCTTGACTCGTGCCACTTCGTTCAGCTTAGCTTCCTCGGTATTTTCGGCACTCACATTGGCTCCTTCTTGTCATCCTAAATACAAAATAAGAGCAAACAAAACACGAAGTAAAAATGAACTAAAAGACACCAAATCGACTCATGTAAAATCTAAACACGACAGAATATAAACCAAAAAAAGACATAAGAACGAGCTAAACACTTACTCACAAAAATTATTCGCGATATATATATGAAATATCCATCAAAATGTCTGTTAAATACTCACCCATTCACTTAATATTAACCATATTTTATATTTTTCTAAAGATTATATGAAAAGTATTTCCTAAAATTATATATAATATCTCTTAAATATTAATATTATATGTTTCGCACGTGATTAATATCTAAAAGTGGCGGGATGATGGATACCCAAAAGGTGATGGGTGGTGGGTTTGAGGATACTCATACTTGTTCTTTTTATATAATTCTTATATAATACAGAATGACTATTGTTTTACTATAATCTTTTAGGTGGTTAAAATTTGATTTTTATTGTATTAAAATGACTATTTTAACATATTTCTCCTATTTAGAAGTGGTATAAATTGACAAATTGTTAGAAATAAATTTGTGTTACTTAGAAAATTGCAAATTTGTGTTACTTAGAAATTATATCATTGCAAAATATAAGTGTTAAATGAAGACTTATCTCGTGGAAAATTTATTGGTATATAATTACTTTATTTTGTAATTTAATAAATTGACTATTTTTTGTTTGATAAAAAATAATTATTTGACCAAATAAAATCATGAATATTTTATTTGAACAATTCAAATAATTAATGTTATATATATTAAAAATTATATTGTTGGTAGGTCAAAAGTAGGGATGACAATTCAAAATTTTAATATATATTAAAATTCATAAAATAAAATTGAGATTTAAGATAAATAAAATGATTGATTATGGTGATGTCACATAGGACCATAAATTAAGAAGATGACTTTCAAATGTATTTGTATTAATTATTATGGGTATTATATGAATAGTTCCCACTTTTGCAACTTTTATATCAAAATTGTCCTATTTCTAAAAACCATAATAAAAGTGCCCAAATTTAGTATGAACTTCCCAATTTGCCCTTTCTTAAAAAAATTTCTCTATTATTAATATAGTTAATTAATTAACAATTCAAATGGAGTAAATCATGTATTTCTATCAAGCCCATCACACTTCCGTAACAATAAATTCTATATTAATACCAACTTTCATACCTTCTTTGACCGATAAGCTGTCGGGTCGTATCCACCGGAAGTTTTAGGGACCACGTCCAACCACCAGGAACACCTTATGGTTTCCAGACGCAGATTCCTTCAACAGCTTACAGCACAGCCCTCGTTCGTTTCCTACCCGGCGCGTATAAGTATTTGGTTGGTAAAATAAGGAAAATATAAATCCAGAAGATGATGAACAAAAGTCCCAAATCTTATTAAGGAATTATAAATATATATTACATACTAATTTAATCTCCTTTAGGGAGGAGACTAACTTGTTTAGCTACCTATGGTAGCGGAAAGAAAAGCTTGCATAAACTATATAGGAATACAATGTCTATTGTTGGAGAGAAGTAAAAAAAATTTCGATGCCCTTAACTCTCTCCAATTGCTTGTTTATATAGGAAGCTGGAAGCCTCCTATTCTCCTCCATTATTGCCTCGGATTCCTTATCCTTTGTATGATGCTTCTTCACGTGAAGCTGGGTCCAGATAAGGCTACCGACATAAACCTCTTGTAGTGGTCGGACCCCTTCTTTGAATTAGTGGTCCGTCTTTTAACTTTATTCCACCGATAATTCCTTTTATGGTGGAACGTCTTTTTCTTCCACCCACCATTGTCGTTTTCTTTTTGGTGGGTGCTGCTTTATCACATGCTTTCTTTTACCGAAAGCATCTTCTGTTTTATCCTCACATGGCCTCTTTATTTCTGTCGGCCATCTGCCTTTTTTGGAGGGACCCTCGGAGCTCGTCCCTTCTGAGAAGTATTCTTCTCCTCATACTCGTTGGCTCGGAATTCTTCTTATCTGGTTTAGGTAAGAAGCCCTTTCCGAACTCAGGTTCACGTTGGACTGGGCAATCCGAACATATCTTGGACTCCCAATGGCCAACATGAGCCATGTTACAAAATTTTCGATGAGTCTCTTTACTCATCGTCATCTTGTTTTCCCACAGAAGAGTTCTTTTCCGCTCAAAAGCCTCTTCTGCGAACTTGGTTGTTTTCCCTGTCATAGTATTTAACAGGAACGATCCATTCATTGAATTTTGAAAGAATTTGAATGGAAACTTGACTTTATCCATCTCTGTGAGACAGACCCATAATCCCCATGCTCGCCTCGTCGTGATTTGATCATCAGAAATGGAGGTGATCATTGGAACCTCATTAGCTCGTGCCTTGATTTGATTGAAGGCATCCATTCGGGGTCTTCGAAGCCTTATGTAATGAAAGGCCTCATGATTCCCCTTCCCTGCTGGTTCTGGGGCTGCACTTATAAAAACAGCTCCAGTGTATCACCTCGGCAAAGTTGGTCGTTATTTGCCCAGGTATCCTGTACCGCTTCCTGGATCCAACGGGGTAGACCCTTGATTTCTGGAAACGATGGGGACATAGTATAAACGGCGGCAAGTGCCCCAAATTCATACCACTGCTTGACATCATGGGGTTTTGATCCCGGCATCATCCATACCCGTGGATATTTCCCCGAAATATCAACCCTGCTAGTACTTGGATTGATACCTACTCTTGTGAATAATTTCTCCCAGTTCGCCTGATAAGCCTGTTCAGAAGAGGAGAAAATATTCAAGTTAGTATTAGACTTAGATTTGTCTGTCATGGGCCTGAGACTAATCTCTCCCTCTTTTTCCCCAGAGGTGGAGGGTTGACATGATGGTTCAGGCGGTGAAGCCCTAGCATCATCTTTTTCTTGGGCCAGTGGTTCAGACTCCACCAGCTTAGAACTTGCTAGAGGGGTATTTGAATCCCCATCTACCGGTTTAGGTGCCGGAACACGAAACTCTGCTTTCTCTAGAGGGTGTCTAGAAGCCCGCAGGATTGACTTTTCCAGTGCTGACCCTAACTGAGTAAAGGTCAGCAAACAGGCTCGTATTCTACCGGAGACTTTCGTCTTATCGGTAGCTTGCATTTTCCCCATCTGATCGGCATGGAGAGTGCACTCGTCCCATTCATCCAAAAGCATTTCCAAGTTTTCTCGGAGATGCCTTTGTGCTAGCATGATGGATCCAATCTCAGCAGGCTCCATCTCTTGTTAAAAAATCTGCAAGAACATTTTCATGAGATTTTACTACAACAATATCATAAACATAATATTGACATAAAGCTTGCCATCTGAGTAATCTAGCCTTTTCAGGCTTTGATTCTATGTTATTTCTTAGGAAAGCTTTAACTTGGGTATTATCAACTTTTAAAGTAAATTTCTTTGCTAATAAAAATAAAGGCCATTTCTTAAAAGCCTTCACAACTGCAAAGAATTCCTTCTCGTTGATATGCCATCTGAGGGCCTCACTTTCTGCGAACAAACCACTACAATATCTGCATGGTTCTTCTCCATATGGAGTGATTTTCATTAGGACTGCTGCCCACCAATGATCACTCGCATCTGTGTAGAGGACCAGATCATCCTCGTCCTGTGGAATTGAAAGCTTTGGGAGATTTTTACATTCCTCCTTTAGCTTTTTCATTTCCTGTTGATGCTCTTCCGTCCATATAAACGGAACATCTTTCTTTAGTAGATTACTAAAGACCTTCCTGTGTTTCGCAAGATCTTTAATAAACATTCTGGCGAAATTAACAACTCCCAGAAAACTCTGAAGTTGTTTCTTCTCTTTCAATGATTCTAGAAAATCCTGGACCTTTTGCACAATATGATCCTGCAAAGTTATTCCAGACTCATCGATCTCTATTCCCAAAAATTCCATTTTTTGGGTCGCAATTACTGCTTTCTTTTCAGACAGCACTAATCCTTCCTTGTAACAAGCATCTGCAAATAATTCCAGATGTTTGATATGTTCATCCATATCTTTTGATGTTATCAGTATATCATCAATATAGACAAACATAAAAGAGAAATAATCTTTAAAAAGATTATCCATCTTCCTCTGGAAAATCTGGGGAGCATTAGCTAACCCCATTGGCATTACATTCCAAACAAAATGCCCTTATGGTGTTGAGAAAGTTGTGAGCTTTTTACTCCCTTCTTCCATGCGAATCTGGTAAAATCCTGATTTGCAATCAAACTTCGAGAAGACCTTAGTATTCCTTATGCAGTTAATAAGGTGATCTCTACTTGGGATAAAATATCCATCAAACTCTAGAATATCATTAATCCCTTTGTAATTAATGACAAGTCTAGGTTTACCTCGCTTGATCTCACCATGATTCCTTACCAGAAAACCTGGACTACTGTAAGGCGAATTAGCTGGCTTGATCAACTTCACATCAAGATGTTCCTTGATAATAACCCTCATATCCTTCTGATCAATCAAGTTCATCAGGATTGGTCTGAACCTTACGAACTCATGCACCTTTTCCGGCTTCACCTTTAAGGTTGCTTTGAGTTGGTTCCTTTCCCACCAGGCCAAAGGATTCTCATTGTAGCATCTCGATATTTTCCTTTTGACATCTGCAAGGGACACCTGCATTTCAACCTTAATTTCTTTGTTAGAAATCAATGCTGCCTTAAGGATATGGATTTCCTCATCTTGAAGGTCATTCTCACGGATGCAACTAAGCACTGCTTCGCTGAACCTCCTTTGATCCTTCATCTTTGGTTGACGAAGTTTGCCTTCATCATTCATATCACCACGCTTGCTGCGAAAAGCTACTGGAATCTGGCGATTAAACGCTTTCCTCAGTCTCTGAATAATGATTTTATGCTCACAATTAGTTGTGAACACTAATCTTTGTCGCTCATTGTCCTGCGTGTATCCTTTGAACATTTGTAGGAAATTATTTCCTAACAGAACATCAGCTCCCGTATCATGAAAATAAATTGGTGGAGTTTTAACCTTATACCAAGGTGTCTGTCCCGCTCCTCCAATTAGTATTTCCACTTCTTTTACTCCTTTGGATAAGAGTAAAATTCTTTTAGAGAAATCTCTGCCAGCAATTTGAGGTAAAGTATCCTCAACTTCTGCTGGGAAAATTTCCCTTCTTGCTGTGCATATTCCTGCACCTGAATCAATATAGGCTGAGAAGTATTCTGCCTTATATTTTTCATATAACACTCCCACTGGAATGTATATCGAGAATGGACTTGTCATACGATTAGGAGTCGTCTTTCCTCTATCGTAATCATCATCCCCTGATCCATCTATTTCCAGGGCTTGAATCGATCCAAAAAAATCCTGCCCTAGAATCAGAACATCTTCTCGTCCTGCTCTGCCTTTAACCTCTACCATAAAACCCCCTAGGTCAAGGGTTCTATTGTAGTGGTTCACCTCTGGCTGCTGGAGGTAGTACAAGACACTACATGGAAAGTTATTTTCCCATCTTGTAGTATCAAATCTGGTCGTCATCCCCCTCCATCCTTCTGGACATTTCAGTTTGACTGAAACTTGAGCTTTCCCTGGGAATTGGGGTTGAGCTTCTTGGATAATTTTCCTCCCAAAAGGTTGAGATATAATTCTATCTCCTTGGAAGGATAATCTTCCTGCGCTTATCTTAAGACTTTGATCATGTCTTATGACAGGCCTCTCTTGAATTCGAATGTTAACTTCCCTTTTTTGTGGAATCTCCATTCTGTCGGGACCAATTGTTGTAGTCACCTTCTTGAAGATATTAGGTATTTCGATAAACGGCTTTCCCAAGAATAACTCCGTATGATGGGAGTTGGAAAGTGCATACGAAATCTGATATGTTATCGAATAAGGTGTATTTCCCTCATCCAATAACTCCTTCCTCTTGAAGTCCTGATAAAGAGTCAGAGCTTTACTGAAACCGGAGTCGTTGAGATTGTAAGCGATCTTAGGATAGACAATCCCCACAACTTGGCCTGCACAAAGATTTCCCGCGATGGTTCCCATCACTGAATCTTGTAGGTTTCTGATCCTCCTATCACATATAGCTATGTCGATTGGAGCATCAATTCCTGTGAACATCGTGAATTTGAGAACTAATTGTATTGCCCCAATATGAATCCATCTCATTTTTTCGGCAATTTCTGGTTTGAGTTTTTCCAAATCCTCACGGATGTCGCTTGCTGGAATCAATTGCATCTCCACTTGATTCCAGTAAACTCGATCAGAAGTGACATCTCTCGTCTGGTAATTCCATAGACAATATGATGTTTCCTTCTTCCTAGACTAAAATTTCTCAGCACTTCATCTAGGTTGCTGGCATTAAAACCTTGATACTTCTGAATATTCAAGGTTTTGTTCATGATTTTGTCGATCAGGTTTGGCGAGATCATCGTCCGACTAGAGAATCCAGTCCGATCTTCTTTCTCCTAATGACAAGACTCAGCTTCAGTCTGAAGATTCTGTAGATCCATCAGAATCTTCATCCTTACTGAGAATCTCTTCTTGCTAGTATATACTCTCGTCTGAGGGTATATCTTCAAACTGGTATACTTGTACCAATTCTTGGTAATATATGGCATCTTCGATGTCTGGAGTAGACTCGAACCTTCGCATGCCTCTCTACTCGTTTTCTGGGCAATTTGTTGAAATATGCCCCTTTGCTCCGCAGGTCCAGCAATTACAATCTTTAAAACTTTCATTAGCTCTGGTCTGAGCTTTTCTAAAAGTTTTCTTTGCTGGAGTTCTTGAACTGGATCCTTGGAACGAACCCCTGCTTCTGACTGGTCCGCTTCTTTGTCCAGTTTTGTATGATCTAGCCTTCTGTCTAGACCACATCGTCCTTGGCTTCCAAGATCTTCCTCTTGGATTCCTTTCTTTGGAATAGGGTTGGTACCTATTCTTTCGTCTTTTGGTTATTGATGGCTCGCCTCCAATAACCACTGGAAGATCATTATCTTCACAGTTCAGGTGAGCTGTTTTGTTGATTCTTCGCAGCTTCTTTAGGTTTTTCTGAGCAGTGGTTTGTTGACACCACTCTGAAAGCTTTTGATGTACATAAGACATCCTCTTGGCGATGCTGTCACTGCCCTTGGGGATATAATCTCTTATCATCATCTCCTTCCATGGGCTCGGAAATTTTAAGAAGAAAATTTCCTTCGCGATCGTCTCATCAGCTTTTGACTGATGCTGGTATATCGTAAAGAGCTGAAGAAATTTATTGAGCGCCTTTGGATCCAAGACTGTAAGTCTTAGATTATATAACGCCAATAGATATTTTCTTCTTTTTTCTTTATCGAATCCCTCGTAGTATCCTTCTCCGATGAAATGGTCTTTGAAGAGGACACTCATCCTTCGGATAATCTCCGAGTAGGATTCCTCCGCGAAGCATTGATTTTTTACTTCGATGTAGAATCCTTCCCAGGCGATTTTTACCACGCCTGCGAGACTAGTTTCAAGAATCTTAACCAGTCCTTCTTTGTTAACGTCGAGAGTTGCTGCTGCGATTCGCATCGCTCCTCCCCACTCATCGATCACTAATTCTCGATCTTTGAAGCTAACTTCATCAAGATCAAGCATCACTCCATAGGGATGAATAGGGTCCAGACTGGCTTTTCCAACCGGTGAATCTTGGATTCTAGGTTGTCGCCTTCTTCTTGTTCTTTCCATTAGTATAGCCTCATCTGGTACAGTCGAGGTATACGATGGTCCTGCATGGAAATCACGAGCTTCCCTCATGACTTCTTCAGGTGGCGGTGGTGCTTGTTGATTTAAAGGCCATGCTCCATGTGCAGCATTTCCTTCCACCATTTGGTGTTGGTTCATCTTGAGATCAACCACCTTCATGTTAGCAAATGATTCTGCTAACTCTTGTAGATCATCAAGTCCGATTCTTTCAAGGTTATTCATGATTTTTCACCTTGAAATAATCGTACATATCTTTCCACTTGAGGATCTTTGCCTTTATCCTTTACTGGTAAAAGATACCATTTTCGAAGCGCTGCATAATACCAAGATTTATCTCAAAACATGCAAATAAAATATCTACATGTTCAGATTTCAAAGAGTAATATGCTCAAAAAGTTTTCACCAAAATCCGGTCGTGGAAAACAAAAACCCGGTCGTCAAAACTCGGTCACTATTTCAAAACCCGGTCGTCAAAATCCGGTCCATATTTTTTCGACCAGATTTTTGTTTTTTACCTTTTTAAATTATTTTGAGCATCTTATTGATTGAAATCATTTTGAAATACTAATTATTAACCATATATGTAATAGAGAAACGTTAAACATTTGGAAGATTTAAGCATGGGGAAAATGGTCTTTTTGGGCATATTTCTAATGAATTTTAGGAAGAGGACATTTCCCATGTAAGAGTTACAAAATAGGGCATTTATCATAATTATGCCAATTATTATTATGTAGATATATATATATATATATATATATATATATGATAGATGAATATTGGCTGAAATTTTATAATTAATAACAAAAATTTTTCATCTCAAATTAATATATAAAAAATTATTTTAATAATTTACTAAATTAAATGTTTAAATAAAAATAATATTATGTATTTATATTTAAATTATTAAAAAAATAAATTTTAAATTAAAATATAATTATTATTTGATTAAATAATTAATTGGATGATTAAATTGTGATGTAGAATATATAGAATGTTAGTATATTTATAGTTTCAATAATTGTTGATTTTTATTAAATCAACTTGGGATATATATTTATAGTGAATATTAGAATTAATAATAAATTTTTTTGAGATTTAAGATATATATATATATATATATAGACGCGAGATAGAATTTTTTAGTAAATATTAATAAATACTAAAATTAATTAAAAAATTCTAAAGGGAAAAGTCCATTTAATCTGAATAAAAAATAAACAAATAAATAGTCAATTAATTAGCTAGTCCTTCAATCTTCATAATTAATTATATATATTATCCAATTTTTAAGAGTAAACGATGATGATTAATGAATGATATATATTTTCGTATTATAAATGAACAGTACTTATTATAGGGGCCTACTACCATAACAAAATTATTTTTAATCTATATAATAAGAAAGTATACATTCAACTATATATATTGCAATTTTGATTGAATAATTAATTTATTATGACTATAATCATGATTAATTAATTATATAAGATATTAATGATACACTTACCTAAAATAATTCTTTCCAAATCATTGCATTATATATTACCATATATAAAATATTAATATAAATATGAAAGAATACTTGTGGTGATGCCACATAAGCCTTGAATTAAGGAGAGGACTTCAATATGTAATCTTTTAAAGTATGATGAAATTTTCCCCTATGACATGTCGTATCATCTTCTCTCTCAACCATACTCTTCTCTAAAAAAACTATATTACCCCCCTCCCACACATCATTAATATTACTAATGTAAAATCTTGAAACAATGTTCTCTTTTTTTGTAGTTTCGAAATTTCTTGCAAGTTATAATCACCTCCTCATCTCCCTTCTCAGACAACAATTTCATCTTTCATCTGGAATATGAACAGTTTCTCTCCACCTGAAAATCGAACATCCGAAAACCGTTATCTAAGAATATGTCGGTTTCGCGGGAAAAGTGACACACCTGATCCGTATTCCACACCCATATCCCCGTCGTACCTGTTGGACACGGGTACTCTTCCATTTTTGACGAGTCCGAGCATCAGATGTTTTAGTAGCATGTTGATCCGTCATAACAAATTTGGCATGATGATACTGCTTTGTTGTCACTAAAGCTTTTAACTACAGATGATATAGCTGTGAGCAAGTGACGACCCAAAAAAATTATCAAAATATTTTATAGTGATGATTTTAACACTTATTGTTACAAAAATTATCATCACTACCTAGTGTTGTTCTTGTAGTCTTCTCCATCTGCTTAATGGTGGATAGCCGTATTCAATGAAAGTCATATGTACGGCTTGGTGTGAGATCTTTTATATATTTCGAGATTTACCTTACAATATAGGTAAAAAAAATGTCAAAATAAATTATTTTAACACATCAGACTTTAGTACAATCTAATACTTCCATCTTGCTATGAGAAAAAAATTCATCTTAAGCGACCTAAGAAAGATCGAGTTACTAATTACAACCTTTAGATAAAATGCTACTACATGCACGTTAGAACCTACCGGATGAGGAAATCATAATTAAAAATTTTATTTAAAATTTACTATCAATGGACACATTAGCATGTCCAAATATTGTAAGTAAATCTCTCAAGTGAAATGTTATTAACATAATATACCCAACCTATCTCAATTTTCGTTTACGACTATAATCACAAAATGTTTCAAATGATGACGCCACCTTTTGTTTTTTCTCTGTTATTTTCAGAAAATCAATATATGTATCAATAAAAATATATAAAAAAAATAAAATTTTCAATTAAGATTTAATTTGAATAATAATTTTTTAATTAATGTCAAATCAGTACAAAATTAAATAATTAAAATTTAATGTTCTTACATTAAAATTTATGAAAATAACAATTTTTATCCTCTTTTTTTTATTTAGAAAAAAGTCATTCAATTTTGTTCGCTTAAACATATACAATCTTAAATTAAATATCTTGATGAAAACTTAAATTTAATATATAATATGTAATAAACAAATTTAATATGATTATCGTTTGAAAGAATTTTAATATATACATTTATTGTACATAATTAACTTTTATATATGATTTTGAAATTATTAAATTGTCATGTATATGTGTTCCAAACAATTTCCCACCACAATTTTTTTTTCTCATTTTGTCATTTTTATCATTACTCGATTTTTTTTTTCGTTTGTGAAACTTTCACCTTATACACACAACTCGATTACAAAAAATAAATCAAGTAAGACTCAAAACTCATAAAATATTTAATTTATTTAAAAATAAACTATTAAATACGCATGTCGTTTAAAGGTGCTCACAATTACGGTTCATAAAATATACTCTCTCCGTCTCACTAGATTAAATGTATTTTCCTTTTTAGTGCGTCCCGCTAGATTAGACGCATTTCTATTTTTAGTAAGTTTTACAACTTAATCCTACTCAACTACCTAATTAAATTAAGAATTAATAACCATTAAAATCTCATCAATTGTTACACCTCATTAGTGTATTGGAAGCATTCTCTCTCGTTTGTTTCGATTATCACGCGTCTTCATCTCCATTATCACACGTTCATCTCCATTACTCCCATCCTCGAAGCTTCCGCCTCCATTATTACGCGTTCATCTCCCGAAGCACTATCTCTCCTTTTGTCCAATTCTCGAAGTGTCATCTCTCCACCGAAAACCCTAAACCTAGAAGGTTCCCATCTCTCTCCATTCATCCGCCTCCAATTTATAGATGAAACACTAACCGAAGTGATGAAATCTTCTAAAATAGAGCCTCTATTTACGGTTCCAAATGTCATTCTCGTCGATGGTGGCCGTAAAAGGTATATTCCCAAGTTATTGTCGCCTCCCACACCATTTGCTGTGAAGAAATTCTCCAGATCTCCAAAACCCTCACCATCTTCTTTGAGCCCAGATCTGCCTAAGCCCCACACTAAGAAGAAATCAAAGATTTTTGAGTGAATTGATATATTTCGCCGCATAGACACCATTTGTGGCGACTATGAACCACCGATTAAAAATCCTACCATCTTTGGTGCCTCTATTTCGCCACCTGTGCTTATTTATTTATGTGAATGTTGATTTATAAGCAAGACAACAACTCAATCACATGCAAGTAGTGTAATATAATTAAAGCACGTAATCGAGACACAATTTATGGGACAATCCATGCCACAATAACTTGGCACAATCAAACCATGCCTAATTTTCGTGCCACAATCAAACCATGCCTAACCGCCCTGGAACTGCTCCAAGTGGAATGACACATCACTTTCTAGGACATGTCGTCATATTGTCATCGTTTCGTTGTGGTGCATTTTTGTCAGCGCTCGGTGACCCACACCCGAAGCTCGCGGCCATTTCTCAGCAGCACCCAACACATCCTTATGCGCGCCAACTCACGGCCATGCTCGGGTGTGCCCATGCTGTGATCCATCGCTAGTTTGATTTGGTTAATTTTTGGTCCATGCATGCATTTTCTCGGCATCCCATGCATTTCTCCATTGTCTGTGTTTGCCATGGCTCTATTCCATGCATTAGTCTTGGCCATGATACACAATCATGCCACACTTGGCTGAGTCACATCGCACGGACTCGACGTGTCACAAAACCTAACAATTTAGCGGTGTAACAGTTGGTCATTTCATCCTTCTAGTGATGGCCTCCAATGTTACTAGTTGTTAGTTTCCCATCAATGTGCTCCATCATGACTGACCTAAACATCCTCACAACTGACTGCAATTTAACATTTAATCCACTAAAAAAACTTATCACAAAATACTCCTCTGAAAAAGTAGTCTTTCTTATTAATAAAAGGCACTCTTAGTTCCTAAAACTTGCTAACATAATTGTTAGGAACCCCACTAATTCATTTATGTTTTGAAGATAATTATCGAAACAACACTTAGTTAAAACAAGTTCAGTAAAACCAAGTGATCAATATCATCTTTTAAAGAACAACTCGTTTATAAAAGGAGCAAGTCGTTAGTTATATGATCTGTATTATTCTTATGAGTTGTCTTGGACATATTGATTACTATAACGACGGGTATAAGTTCATTTTAACAGCTAGCTAAAATGTAAAGGAACAGATCAATGTTAAACAATATGTCCCTATTTAGCAGCTAGTTGTACTTCCTGTTTAGACTACCTGTCATGGTTTACTTTGTATTTTCATAGTATAGATTTTATCAGATCGATGTTGCAAAAAGAAAGTTTGTAGTTTCAAACTTACTTTTAAGAACAATTTGTTTATCTAGTTCTTAAAGAACAGTTAGATAGCTTTAAAAGAACATGTGGATAAAAAAACCACCTATCCTATAGAACTAATTGTTCTTTAGTATAGGATCAATGAAGACTTGAGCCATCTCGAGTAAATGATCGTGGAACAAACAGATCATTTATCCCACCACGTAAGGCCCGCTGTCTCAAAAGCAGATCATCATGAAAAAAATGATTTGTCCCTATATTATCTCGCTGTATAACTCAATATGGGCTCAGGAATCAAGAAGAATAATCAAAGTATTAATTTGGTCCCAGACAAATTAATATTTGATTGGACAGCTCGAAAGATAGATTGTAAAAAATGATCTGTTAGCTTAAGACAAGCTAACTGTTCCATACCATAACTATGGTAAGCTGCCGACATACCTAAATTTGTCATAAGTAAACCACTCGATTTGTTGTCACATAAAAAAAGGATATTTTAAGGAATGAAGTACAAGAATGTCAAAGTAGATGTCAATGAATCATTCCAAGTATGGCAAAGTACTGAGGAAATGCGTGAAAGGTGGAACAAGATTGATTTATAGTTTGACTATGCCATGCATTTCAGTACAGCTCGATCAACAGATCGATTTATAGTTTGACTATCATGTGTAGATAACTGTTATAAAAACTATAATATATTTCAATTCATCTGTTCTCAGCAGGTGGTTACGCAAAGGGTAATACAACCAAGCCCTGAAAATGGTGATAACAATCTGCTAGGAATGGATTAAGGGGGAATCACGCTGGAGATATAAATGCTATTTATTTCTCTATCTTTCTCTCTATCTATGTTTAATTATTATTCAATATTATCATTTATGGAAGTATATGATACATTATATAATGCTAAAAGGTCACTTTTGGTCAGAAAAAGTAAGACGAAAGGACCAACATTAATGGTTGCACACCTCGGTACTGGCATCGAGGAGATGATATGACATTTTGGGAGAGAGAATGGGGATAGCGTGTAAAGACAAAGAGTCTTTTGGGCGGCAAATGATTAAACTCACGGAGTAATCTCAACCGTTAAAAGGTTTTACTTTTTGTGCTTTCATCTCATCCGTTCATAATTTGCATATATATAATTATGTGTTTGACTGTCTTCTTCCCTACGCTTATTTTGCCTGAGCCGTGTGCAGTGTACAACCATCATGGGTTTCGTACCCTTATTTTGCCTGAGATGCTCTAGAGTTTCCTATTTTGCTATATTTTTTATAATAGCATGATGAACTCTATGAACTACTAAAATGTCTGTAATATCTGCTCTGATAAGCATAGTCAATACTTAATAATATCTTGTGTTGTGTGTATGATTTCACAAGATTATAATAGCTATCCCATACTTCTATCTTCCACGACAGGTCACTCTATTTTATTGTTGATGGATGGAAGATGAGCGTGGCGAGTATTCGGTACAGATACCTGTCCATAAGAACTAGGAACATCATCTACGCATCACAGTGATAGAGATGATACGACAAGTCTATGACCTGAAAGATGAAAAGGAGAAATTGTACTTGATGATGTCACAAATGATCAAATGCAGGGGGCTAATGTTGCCTATTTACCGTCTGCTGTTAAATTTTGTCCAAAAGGTTTTACTTGGGCATGGCGAAACAATATGAATCAATCATGCCAGTAAAGATGAAAGTGATCACAGCAGTGCTGCTCAACCTGGATGTCAACTGGGCCAGATCGCTGCTAAAAGTAATAGTTGATAAAGTCCATCAGATCGATATGCGACAAAATTCTGATGGCAACTACACATGGATCAATATCAAGCACCCTCTTCAAAAAAATTTCATAACTATGGTAGGTTTCTGACATGCCTAAATTTATCTTAAGTCAATCACTCAGTGTGCTGTCACATCAAAAATAAAATTTTAAGGAATGAAGTACAAGAATATCAAAGTTGATGTACGGTGAATCATTCCAAGTATGGCAAGGCACTGGGGAAATGCGTGATAGGCGGAACAAGACGCATTACATGTGGCGTGTGTAACATCAACAATGCCATGCATTTAATGTTTCCATTAATGCAAGGAAGAACGACTCTTCTCTCTCTAACGGATTGTTCCAGCAATGGTGCTATATATACCACCTTCACTTTTAGAAACGAGTATGAGAATTCAAACGATTACATTGCTATTACTCTGCTCAAAATCCTTCAAGCTTTCAATGTTTAAAAACGCTTCAACCAGCCCAGAATTCTTTCAGTGTTTTACAGTAGCTTGAAGCTTTGTGTTTCTAGAAAACTTACTTTCAAAGTTTGGGATCTAGTTTAGATCTAAGTAATGATATTTCTTAGATTGTAGTTATCAATCTTCGAAAGAAGAAGTGTAATCACAAGATAATATCTAGTTTTGATATTCTCTTGTGGCTCGTACTCAACGAATAAAAAGAAAGGAGAACTTAGTGGATTATTGATCTAGTTCTTTATCGTGCCATAGACGTAGGGACAGTTTATCCCGAACCACGTTAACTACTTATGTTCTTTATATTTCTTGTTTACTTTATCATTTTTCATCTTCTTCATATCATTCTATAAATTAACTTGCTAAAATTTTTGAGTAGGAAAATCATTTTCATATTAAAAAGAGCACTAACCACCAAACTTTCGCACACAACCCAGTTTGAGTTTAACTTGCGTAAGTTACTCTTAATCTTTGTTATTCACATTTCGTCACCATATTTGTGTTTGAGAGCTCAACACATCAAGATGTGGAAAGTCATCACAGATGATCCTATCAAAATTATGCACAAATCCAGCGTTAAAATCAAGGATGGTACAGGTCCTTTTCCCACTGCTGAAATAGTTGAAAAGGAAAAGAGCATGGACGAGTACACGACCGAAGAAAGAAAAGAAGTTGGACTTGTTGATTATGCTAAATGCTTAATCTCTAGTACAATTAGCCAAGATTCGACATCTTCGAACTGCAAAGGAGATGTGGTGTGCTCAAGGAAATTAGCTTGGGATCAGACGTGATACAAGAAAACAAGCTGTCTATAGCTTGTAACCGATTTGAGAAGTTCAAAATGAAGTCAGGAGAGACCATTGCATAAATGAAGCACAGGTTTACGGAAGTGCTCATAGAGATTGCAACGATAGACAAAAACAAATATTCTCAATGTGAGAAGAATTTGAAGGTCATTCGAGCTCTATGTGCAAGCTGGGAAATTTACTCCACCATGCATCCCATGATGCCAGAGTTTAACTCTCTTACTACTGAATCTCTTTTTGATTTACTAACTGGTATTGAGTACGAAATTAATCGTATTCATGGCTCATATAATATAGCCTCTAGTAAGCCATCTACTGCAGGTAACAAAGACAAGGATGCAACGTTCAAAGCAAAAACTAAAGAGGTTCCAAAACCAACTCCTAGTGTTACAGTCAAGGAGTTATTCAACTCAGATGATGAGAATTATTGCACGAAAAATTATTCCGGGAAATACTCTCTCACGGAGAAAAGATTTTAACGAATGGAAGTGAGAGCAAATAAATACAAAAGGCTCTACAAAGAAAACAACAAAAATTTCAGATGGAAAGATTGATCTGTTGATCGACCTGATCATAAGAATGAGGTAAAATCCACCTCATATGTTAAAGCTGATCTCCCTAAATTATCATGTTTTAAGTGTGGGAGGAAAGGACATTTCAAAACGGACTGTTCCAACATATCAAAGACGGAAAGAGATGAGCTTCGACCCAAAAGAGACAAGAAGCTGAAAGATCAACGAAAAGCCATGCTAGCTGAAGAGCAAGCTCCCCATAACCACCTATCGGAAAACTCATCAGAATATGATGAAGCATTTGTCGCTTCTGATCATGAAGATGATGAATAAGATGAATGCTTCATGGGACACGACAACATACTCGACAACCCTGAGGTAAAATCTCAAGTTTTTTATTCTTCTAACCCACCTGTGTGTGACTCTGGTGAAGAAGAAGAAGAAGAAGAAGAAGAAGAAGAAGAAGAAGAAGAAGACATTTCAATGGATGACTTCACCAAACTCATGGAAGATCATGCTAGATTGAACAAAATGTTCAAACATGTAATCAAAGAAAATGCAAGGATGACATCCACCATCCAAGAAATGAAGAGCATTGGTAGCTCGTTCTATGACAGAGAGACCGCGCTGATGACACAACTCAAAAGAAAGAGTGATGAGATTTACGTGCTAAATGCGAAAATCTCTGACTTGATTAACCGAGAAGCTTCTGCAAATAGCAAAGTTAACGACCTAAGTGCTATGATCAACCATTCTATACACAAGAAAGAAGATAGGATTCAGATGATCAATGACATGCAACGAAGGGCAACAAATCGTAGAGGCCTAGGTTTTGATGGAGTGGATAAAGGACTCCCTCAGGTAAATTTGTCAAGGAAAGAGGCAAAGACAAGGTTGTGAAGCTCAACAACAACAATCAAAAACAACCTCAAGCAATCTTGGTAAAGTAGTATGTTGGCCCCGAAAGAGCAAGTTTTGTGTATGGGGGGGAGGGGAATACACCAAATGCAAACTTTTCAGTTAACTTGACTAATTACTTAGAGAGTTTAAGCTTTCTGAACGAATATTTCTTAACTTTGACAAACCAGATCGATCTCGATCTGTCCAGATAAATACTCTCTTGTGAAAAACACTTAGCTGATATCAAGAGTGATCTTAATCTCTAACAGAGGGTTGTGTGCGGAATATGGTGGACTTAATCTATGCTCTTTCTTAGAAAACTTTTTAAAATTTTAATCAGATTGATTAACAGATTGATTAAGAAATGCAGTTTGAACGATTGTGCTAGTTAGTAGATAAACAACTGAAATTTAAAATGCAGAATGTAAATAACACAGTTGTTTTTACGTGGTTGGGGAAACCCCCTACGTCCACGATCCAATCCAAACTGGATTAGATATCTACTACTAGGATACTCACTTCTTTATACTCGTTGAGAACGAGCCACAAGTTTCAAGCACAATCTGGTTGAAACTTATGCACGAATATGGTCGTGTCCCTTTACAACTTACATAAAATTACTGTAACTAGATTTCTTCACGTCAATCCACTAGAAAGCTACTAGCTAGTGAAGTTATCCTTCCTTCTTCTCGATAAGACATACTTGAATCGAGTTGGTATGATTTCGATCATGAACGGCTTAGAACACGATCTCGTTGAGTCAGTTAATTTTTGGTCAGAGTAACAGCTTGTTGATCATTGATGATAGTATCGTTACTTTTCCAGTCTTGGTTCACAACTTTTATGTGTATAGAATTTGAAATTCTAACCGTTGGACTTGATTGATTTGAAGTAAATGTGATTACCAATCAAGAGATATGAATCCCTGATTTATCTCTTCTTGCCTTTGGAAAGATTGACCGAATCTTCAATAAATATGGAAAGCAGATCGTTGATAGATACTTCTTTCCTTCTTCGCGTGTTGATTGATTCTCCTTCCAAATTTGATCTCCAATAGATATACTTTCCATCTTCGTGAGATTATGCTGATTTGGCAATGAGTTTGGGATTCTCATCATTCAAACTGGTCAAACAAGCGAATGTCAGTTGATTGGAGATGATCTGGTCCAGGCTGGCTCACTTTGTAGTAACGAATTAGTCAAAGCAGATTGATGTCGATCTGGTCAGTAATTATCAGTCTGTTCCACAATGCTCCAAAGCATGATTGCAGTCTTCTGGGAATTATTCCATGTAAACTAGATTGAGTGGCCATTGGACAGATCATCTGCTTGCTTGAGTCTGATGTTGATCTGGTCCTCGAACAAAAAACAGACAGAATAACTTCTATAGGATGTAATTCTTTACATTTTAAGTTACTCTCTAGGATCATGTTTTTTATCAGATTCGCTTTTCACATTAGTGATCTAATACAGTTTAGAA
The DNA here is from genome assembly GCA_026898415.1 of Leonotis leonurus. Classification (NCBI taxonomy): domain Eukaryota; kingdom Viridiplantae; phylum Streptophyta; class Magnoliopsida; order Lamiales; family Lamiaceae; genus Leonotis; species Leonotis leonurus. The sequence goes on along the minus strand of JAPKLX010000014.1, from coordinate 861,594 downwards.
CATATTAAGACTTAGCAAATAGAATAAAATCTAAGCGTGTTTCGAGAGAACATCATCAAAACTAAATATTGTGGGGTTCCCAACACAACATCCCAAATAACAACAACAAACCAACTCACAAAAGAAATTCGTTACTCATGGGGTTGGATATCAAAATAGCAAACCACATGTTCATCAGCATCAGAAACCGACCACGGCAACTCAACAGCGAGCTGCTCTCCCGCACAACAGAAGCTACCAGACACCTGCTCCACAAAAGAAGAAGTTCTTCAAGCCATCTTCTCCCAAGAAGCAGATCGTTACATTACCACCTCCTACTAAAAGAAAATAGATCGTCTACATAGATTTCAGCAGCAAACAGATCAGACTGTCTCACAATATTTCCATAATTAGACAAATTTGGGTTCCAAAAGGAACTTTGTCTACTAACAAAGCACCCTCTATTAGAAGGGTAGCTGAGTAAATTTTTTATTGTTGGATAGGAGATCGATGAGAATAACGCATGCAGCTCGGGGTGCAGTGTGGATACTTGATAGTGGATGCTCTAAACTTATGACGTAAAAGAAATAATTACTGATCAACTACAAGGAGTGTGTTGGACCATTAGTTACTTTTGGAGGTGATTCTAAAGGTTATACAAAAGGTTATGGCGACCTCCAAGTTGGTAACACTACTATCCTTAATGTCTCATATGTCGAGGGATTAAATCATAATCTATTCTCAATTAGCCAATTTTGTGTTAATAATAAGATAGTAGAATTTACTGCTAACAAATGTCTAGTGAGAAATTTGGAAGGAGAAGAAATTCTTCTTATCGGGATTTTGCAGGACATGTTATACATTGTACAATGGGATGAACAGATCGATATCTGTCTCGTGAAAAAATCCAACATGGAGACCAGCTGGTTATGGCACAAACGACTAAGCCATCTAAACTTCAAATCCATTAACAAGCTGGTGAAGGACAAACTAGTTGAGGGATTACTTGAACAAGTGTTTGACAAAGATCACGTATGTGAAGCATGACAAACAAGAGAATGTTAGTTGACTGGAGATGATCTGGTCGAGGCTGGCTCACTTTGTAGTAATGATCTGGTTAAAGCAGATTGATGTTGATCTGGTCAGTAATTATCAGTCTGCTCCAAAATGCTCCAAAATATGATTGCAGTCTTCTGGGAATGATTCCATGTAGACCAGATTGAGTGGCCTTTTGGACAAATCATCTGCTTGCTTGAGTCTGATGTTGATCTGGTCATCGGACAAGAAACAGACAGAATAACTTCTATAGGATGTAATCATTTACATTTTAAGTTACTCTCTAAGATCATGTTCTCTATCAGATTTAATTTACACATTAGTGATCTGGTACAGTTTAGAACAGATTAAGACTTAGCAAACAGAATAAAATCTATGTCGAAATCACATTTTACAAATTAACCCTAAGTAAGGCATTTAAGTGTGATCTGGTTTTCAATAACCAGAAGGGTTTTAAGGGATTTTTATTAATTTATAACAATCAAGGACAATAAGATGGTTCTGGACAATGAGAATTTGTCTTCAAAAAACCCACATGTATATAAATATCAATTAAAAACAGGTGGATTATATGAGAGAGCAAAATAGAAAGATAGTAAGACAATAGATGGATGAAGAATAAAGAAATCTATGAGAACCATTTGCCAGAACCTCCCTTCTTCATTTTCTCGCTATGAGCGTCAGAGGTAAGCTGGATACTCTCATAACTTCCGTCCCTTACTTTGGTATAATTTGGGTCGTGATTATCAATCTTGTAGCCCTTGATCTTGGCCACTTGATTGATGTAGTTGAGAATATAAGTCTTGTTCGGTATGCTGCTTCCTGGGATTGTTGGAAAGACCATGTACTCCCGCTCGGTTGCCTTGATTTGAATTTTAGCATCTTTGGCTGCCAACCTAATCCTCTGTGTCAGTTCCTTCTCCACAAAATTGTCCATGTATCTGTTGAAGTCTTCATCTCATCTGGTGTGGACTCTGAGTAGATAAGTTCCTTTAGAAAATATCTATTCATGATAAATCCTTGCTTGATTAGCTCCCAATCCTTCTGGTCTGCCTCTGGTACCCAAATATCTTTGGGCGTCTTCTTCTGTAGAGAGAGGCTCCAGGCAGTGAAAGGTTTCTTCTTCTTCTTTCTGGATTGAGTGGTAGACTGAGATGATTGTTGTTGTGATCGTTCTGATGAGAGTGGTAGACTTGAAACAGGATCGGGTCTAAATCAAGAGCTTGGTTTGAAGAGGCTTGGAGATACTCGTTGGAGTTATCATTACAAAACACTTTTGAATGTCATCACCTTGTTTTCTACAATTGTTGAAGTTCTTACAATGATTGGGGGCAATGGCTTTAACTCGGATGATAGAGCTAAAGCTCAAGGCATTTTGTACTCACTAGAGTCATTTGAATTTGTTTTCATGGCACACCTAATGATTGCTATATTTGGGTACACTAATGTTTTGTGTCTTGCTTTGCAAAGAAGAGATCAAGACATTGTTAATGCTATGAGGCTTGTCACTCTAACCAAAGTCTTATTACAGAGAATGAGAGAGAGTGGATGGGAGACTCACTTGGAGAAGGTAATCTCATTTTGTAATGATAATGACATTATTGTTCCAGATATGGAGGCTCGTTATATCCCTCAAGGAAGATCAAAGAGTTTTGTCCAACAAGTTTAATATCTTCATCATTTTCGGGTTGATGTGTTTATACAAGTTATTGATTTACTACTTCAAGAGCTTGAGAATCGATTTGATGAGGTCAATATGGAGTTGCTCAAATGCATGGCTTGCTTAAATCCCAAAGATGGCTTCTCTTCTTTTGACAAGGAAAAGGTACTCAAACTTGCCACTTTTTATCCCTCTGAATTTTCTGGAATTGATTTGATTACTCTTGAATGCCAACTTGATATATTTATGGAAGATATGACAAGAGATGAGGAGTTCCATGATTTGCATGATATTAGTTCTCTTTCGATGAAGCTTGTTGAAACAAAGAGGCATGTCACTTATCCTCTTGTGTATTTACTCATAAAGTTGGTATTGATTCTTCCGGTTGCTACTGCAAATGTAGAGAGGGTGTTTTCTGGGATGACTTATATCAAGAATAAGCTACGAAATAGCATTGGGGATCAATTTTTAAATGATTGTTTGGTCACTTTCATTGAGAAAGATTTGTTCCTACAAGTTCCCGATGATGAGGTCGTCAAACGCTTTCACGAGATGAAGACACGTCGAATAATAGATTAATTTGTTATGTAATATTTTTTGTATTTTGAAATGTATGACTTTAATATTAATCAATATTATGGGATGTTTCGGTTTTACTATCATTTTTTTTATATACGAGTATATAATATTTGTCGTACCCCCGAATACAAAATCCTGGGTCCACCACTGCTCCTAATTAAGTGACCTTTACACAGAACTACATACTGAAGTGACGCTACAATCTACATACATATTTAATAGAATTGGTAGTTCAGTTTTTACACGAACTAATTTTACCTAGTGAATTAAGGTTGGGAGTTATACTCGTCAAAATAATTATATTAATGCATGTGTTAGTCTAGTAGCAGTAGAAAGTTAATACCCGACACGATTTTGTAATTTAATTTAATTAAATCAATTTTAAAAAATTATATATTAATAAAACTAAAGAAATTATATTTTTGAGGTTCTAATTACTAGGCTAATATATGACGCATTTCAACTATGTACAACCGCTACCTTACCCTCCGCCAGCACAGTTTAACACATGTTCATGATTGATGCGACAATATCACGTAATGAAATATAGAGATACATAATGAAATATACAGATACGTGTTAGTGTAGAGATTGCACTATAATTATTGTTGGCTAATTTATGTTAGACAAATCAAGATAAATGACTACTTTCTCTCTAGAATCCACTGCGTAACTTGTCCCTAGAGTTGTTTAACCTTGGAAACATTTTTTATGCAAGTAGTTTGACAGTTGGCGAATCTTGCATGCATGATAACTTCCTTATTTGTTCCGATCGAAGTTAGAAAATTCACGGACAACGCATTTGAATATTATATTGTTGATTTGCTTCTAACCAAGATACTCTTAAAAATATATCTAAGATCCTCCAAATATATAAATATTTGATATTAAAGATATATGCAATCTCGACTATTTTGGCCAATAAGAAACTACCCTTGGGTTCAATTAAATCATATATATATGGATGTATGGATATGTTTGGAAGGAGGTCACAGTATATATACATATCCTTACAGTGCTCAAGTGTATGAGTTTGTGAGTTTATAAATTTATATTGTTAACCTACATATACGATAGTGTGTGTGGAAGATCAATTCATTCATAGCAAGTGTTTTAGAGTTAGGGTGAGTGAAATAATTGTAATTGAGTATTCTATAAACTGAAGGATAAATTTAAGGACTTGTTAGTACTAGGTTTGACTATTCTAGGAGAAAATAGTTTCAATTCACTATAGGAGGGCGCTGGAAAGTGAAGATGATTAATAAGGAGTGTTGTCCTTCATGAGTAATTGCATTTGTAACTCGAGCACTATTTTAGTTGATAGGCTCTTTGAACGAGGCCTCCAGACATAGGTGTGTGTGATCACAAAACTGGATTACCAACTCTCGTGTGTTTTGCTTCGTGTATTTTATTCACACACGTTTCGTAAAGTGTTCCACATGAATAGTATAACACAATATGGAACATACACCCACCCACCATACAAATCACTATAACTTCTGGTTTTTTTTATTATTTTATACTCCATCAATCTCACAAAAGTAGTCTTCCTTTTTTTTTACATTTTACATGCAAATCAATATCTTACTTTATTTCCTTTTATTGTATTAGATTTACTTTGATACCCTTTATTTTATAGTTATTAAATTTCCCAAAAAAAAAATGAATTTTAGTGGAACGTTCAAATCAGAAAAGAGGGACTACTTTCTTAGGACGGAAGGGGTATAAAATAAATATTAATCTATACTATAATTAATAGGCTTTAGTTAGAAAGTAAAATTAATAAATTTTTATTATTTATTATGTGACATGTCACATTAATTGCGAACACGTTAAATTATTTTGTCGGGAACACGTTAAGTTGTATCATGACGAGTAGAGGATAGGCTATATTCAACTAAGAAAGTAATATAAGATCCGTCCAATTTAATTGAATGAAAATAGAAAACAAAGTAGCTACATAAATCATGTTATGTTTCTTTACTTTTCTCTCCTCTTCTTCTTTTCTCTTTATAGTTCTTTCAGATCATGTTATGCTTGCACATGTTTAGTTTCTTTAGACATTGCTGTATGACTTGCTGTTAATTTAATTCCCCTTTAAAGCCCAGACACCTCTTTCCGCTCATATTATCATGGAGTATATATATGAATATCCATTATAGAACAATAAATCCATATCTTACTTTTTATATTTATTTTCACAACAATAAATATCACCAGTAAAGACAGTCGATACAAATATACAATTCGACATTGCAATAAATTTATATCCCAGATTTGGCCTAGACTAGTTGTGCACCATTATGAGACCTGGAGATAATTCGTGGCTTGTTTCGGTTCATATATTGTTTTTTACAAAATTCATATTTAATTTGTGTATGTTGTAATTAATATGCATAAATATTTAATGAGGTGGAGACCAGATGCATCAATAATAATGACTAGGAATTCAATATTAATATGTTACTATACACAACGAAAAAAGGAAGTCTCTAGAAACGTAACGTCTTTATTCACCTACATTAATATACTTAGCATTTTCATAATAAGTATATATGGTTTTTAAGTTTACGAAAACACCCACTCTTCTGCGCCTGGCGAAATTAATACATCTGTTACTAATATGACATATCTCCTAGATAAATATTAAAAAATTTATTATTCTTATTTTTTAATTAAAATTTATTAATTAATGTATAATTTAATATTATTTAATATAAAATAATAATAAAATAAAAAAAATTATAATATATCATATAATGATGTAACCGTTGATATATGAAATATTGCTCGCCACATACAGGCAAGCGGTACTCTTTATTCAAAGCAGCACCATTCTGAAATTTTCTGACTACAAAAAGTACTAATAAATGCTGGAACTCTATCTAATTAAGTTATGGATACGTCAATTGGAAAATCTATCTAGCATATAACTATTCATATTTTAATCAGTTTGATAATGTTTGATTCTTAAAACCTTAATATTTTATCCTCAATTTTATTTTTTGCTTCACATAGTATAAAGCAAAATTCATCACAATATATAAAAATGATCTTTTGTTCATGGCGAACGTTATTAATACATTTCCAATGATGTGACATATATATAGATAAATATTGCAAAATTATTAATTTTTACTTTATAATTAAAATTTATTGATTAAATTTAAAGTTTATGATTATATCACAAGATAATGAAATTAAATTTAATCACATTTTATTAATTATAATTTAAAATAATGTATGGTATGACCAATCATAATGTGGCTATTTAACATCGTGTAATTGTACTTGACTAATACTAATTATGTACTCCCTCCGTTCACTTATATGTGATCACTTTATTTTTGGCACTTAAATGTGATCACTTTCTTTTTGGCACAAAGATTAAAAATGTGGATCACTAGTTAATCAACAACAAATAAATGAATGAAAGTATGAAAACTACAAGAAGTTTGGAGTTTATACCTTAAGTTCGATGAATGAGTGTTATCACGTGTGTGTTTGGATCTTGTACTCGAGGTTGGGACCAGCAAGACAAGATCAGAGAAGGGGTCGGATTACTCTAGGAAGAGACTTCAACACTCAAGTTAGTCTATGAAGCTTAAAATGTTGAAATGTAATGTAGTGAACTTGCTAGAACAATCATTACAAAAACAAAGGAAAACTGGCGACGGATTATTCCGTCGTTAGCCCTAATTTATGTCGTCTAGTTGGGTTAACGACGTAATATGTCCGTCTGTATTTCGTTCGTCGTTAGCACTTTGAACGACGAAATTTAAAGTCCGTCGTCAGCTAACGACAGAATTATACCGTTGTTGGTCACGACGAACAGTAATTCCGTCGTCAGCTGTCCCCGGTGGCCGTTGACGGCGCCGGAGATCTAACGACGGATAGTTTTGTCGTTAGTAACGACGGATAGTGAATCCGTCGTTAGGTCAACGGTCAAACGTTAACGACGGACCATGAATCCGTCGTCCACTTTTGACTGATGACCTAACGACGGATTCACTATCCGTCGTTAGTTTTTAATTTTTTTAAATTTTTTTTATTTTTATATTATCCGTAACCTAAAACCTGTCACAACAAACAATACAATTATAATCGAACATTCAATGATAATTTAAAATCAACCAAAAATGAAATCGATTGAAATTCCAATTGAACGCGTACGTAATATAAACCAAAGATGTAAACAATATATCAGTATCAGTATCAAATATCAAATACAAAACGTAGTATATCAGTATTAGTATCAAATACATGATGAAAGTATGACTAGGAATTATAATCGGGAAAATGAGGAGGGGGATCAGACTGGGGAAGGGGAAACGGGGGAAATGAACTACCACTAGCTCCTCTACTCGGCGGCGTAGGTCCTCAACCTCGTTCATGTTGGCTCGTGAGGTGGACGATGATTTAGAGAACATCGAGGATCTCAATGCCTTCCCCGCTCATCCCGTACCGAACAGCCGTTTCCTCTTGTCCGGGGTGCCGAGAACCTCCAAGTAGAGCTCATTGATGTCCACAACATCATGGTCCCCCTCCGGCAGTTGGGCACGTTCCTGCTCAGCACGGGTAAACACCTCAGTCTGCATTTACACGAGAAATGAACATTTGTTAATAATATATTATAAAGATTGAAATTAGAAACTATATATATTATGTTGAAATTATAACTTACCGAAATCGCCTGCGATTTCGCATCGGTGTACATCCCCGTGTGCGTACCGATGCTCATCGAAAAAGAAGTTGAACATGCAGTCTATCGGAGGTACTCCCCTCTCAGCAGCATGTGCATGACATACCAATCGGGTTGTGTTATTGAAACATGTGTATATGAATTAAAACTATATATAAAACATTATTGAAATTATGAATTGAAATTAATATGGATCGATCTCCATGCAATTATGGAGTACATATAGATGAGCAGCTCTGTATTCCCTTGGATCCAACGATCTTTTGGTTGTCTTTCCAAAACCAGTTCCAGCAAGTTTGAATACAGAAGACAAGTCTGATTGATCTTGTACCCCACTAGTAGAACATCCACCAACGTAGTTGCGAGGCACCTCTCTATGTATCGTACTGACATGATCCTCAAAATAATAGGAACAGAAAGCAGTTGCTTCCTCCACTAAGTATGCATTACATATCGATCCCTCAACGCTTGCTTTGTTCTTGACATTATTTTTCAGTTTTCTTAAATATCTGTATTGAAATGATTCATTTAGAAAGCATCAAACAATAGTGAATTATTTAGAAAACATTAAACACAATTGATTCAATTTGAAGTACCTCTCAAATGGGTACATCCATCGATATTGGACTGATCCTCCATCTCTTGCCTCGTCAGTTAGATGGATAGGCAAATGTTCCATTGAGTCAAAGAAGCTTGGTGGAAATATGCGTTCAAGCTTACACAAAATCAATGGGATGCTACTGTTAAGTGTCTCCATGTCCTCACTCTTTATGTTTCGTGATGTCAAATCACGAAAGAATAGACACAACTCAGTTATGGACTTCCAAACAACTTGTGGGAGTAGTTCTCGAAATGCAATGTGTAGTATGCACTGCATGAAAACGTGACAGTCGTGGCTCTTCATCCCAAACATCTTAAGTTTACTCATGTATACACATCTACCCATATTTGAGACGTAACCGTCAGGAAACTTAAGGCCTTTCACCCACTAACACAAGACTTTTATCTTCTTTTTTTCAAGTGTATAGCATGTCTTAGGATATTTATTTGTATACTGGTCACGCTTTAGCTCTGGTCTATGACAATAGAGGTTGAGTTCCTGCCTAGACTTTGTCGTGTCTTTTGTCTTGCTTTGGACATTCATAACAGTATTGAAAATGTTGTCAAACACATTCTTTTCAATATGCATAACATCTAAATTGTGTCGAATGAGCAGAGAACTCCAATACGGAAGGTCCCAAAAGATGCTCTTTTTCCACCATCCAGTGGTAACTTGTCTTAAGATGCGCTTGTTATTATCATCATAATCTTCGGTTACCTTTACTAGTCCCAAATCTTCAATCTGATAAAGTATCTCTTCCCCTGATCTCCTCTCCAGAGGATCATCTACAACAATCTTATTCTTTCTAAAGGCCCTCCTATTCCTCCTGAACTGGTGATCGTAAGGTAGGAACTTGCGATGTGTATCAAACCATGACTGCTTCCGGCTATGTGTTAAAGAGAATACTTCTGTTTGTTCCATGCATCGAGGACAAGCTAATCTTCCAGCTGTACTCCAACCAGACAACATCGAGTACGCTGGAAAATCACTAATGGTCCACATCAATGCTACGTGCATCTGGAAGTTTTGTTTTCTTGAAACGTCATAAGTATGGGCACCTACTGTCCACAATTGATTGAGTTCAGATATAACTGGCTGTAGGTACACATCTATCTTATCTTTTCGATTTCTTGGACCAAGAACAAGCATAGTGAGAAACATGTGTTGTTTTTTCATGCACAACCACGGAGGTAAGTTATAAGGAGTAAGGATAAGAGGCCTAGATGAGTAATGTTGTCCCAATTGACCGTATGGTTGAAAACCATCTGTTGACAGTCCTAATCGTATATTCCGTGGCTCCGCTGCAAAACCCGGGTAAATCACATTAAAGTGCTTCCACACTGGAGAATCTGCAGGATGGCGCATAACACCATCATTAGTTGAGGTTGAATGCCAGATCATTTCACCGGCTGTAGCTTTAGATGCATACAACCTTTGTAAACGAGGTGTTAAAGGGAAGTAGTACATCTTCTTAAAGGACACTTGTTTACGTCCCCGACTCCTATCTTTGTATCGGCTTTCATTGCAAAATTTGCAATTCACAAGATGGGAATCCCCCTCCCAATAGATCATGCAATGATTCCTACACGAATCTATCTTTTCTACAGGTAAACCCATTGCCCGTAGCAATTTCTGTGTGCTGTAGTAATTCATGGGAACTTTTTGGTGATATGGGAATGCTTCATTTAATAACACACACATCTCGTTGAAATACTTTTGTGGCATCCCAGAACGGGCCTTCAAAATCATCAAACGAGCCACAAAAGACAATTGAGTGTGGTTCTTACACCCAGGGTATAACTCTTGATCGGCAGCATCCAACAACTCGTACAACAACTTTGTTGTAGCGTTTGGATCTTCCTCTATGTTTGGGTTGTTAAAATTGGGACCCCCGAGATCATGAACCATCGTGTGGTATGTCCCGTATTCTTCTTTGGGTTCTACATCTACGTCGATACGTGTTTCTTGAGCATATGAAGGTATTTCATTTTCACCATGAAACCTCCAGATCTCGTAACCCCGTGTGAAACCCTTTTTAGCGAGATGAAGCTGTACAACATCTGTACTTTTAAAGTATATATTCTTACACTTCACACACGGACACTTAATTTTTTCTCCATCCATTAACTGAGGCTGACTACTTGCAAATCTTAAGAACTCCTCAAGCCCAGCAAGGAAGTCTGGATTAAATCCCCCATTCGGAAGTAAACGCAGATACATCCAATCTCGACTCATTTTTATAACCCTGATTAATATTAATAAGTATTCACATAGTAAAATAAAGATTCATTAGTTACGGAGAGGGCGAGACTATATTAGTGGTCTGTTAAATTAGACATTTAAATGAAAATTGCACATGTGTGTAAATATAGACTCACTTAGGAAAGTGTTTTATGAGAGTTGAATTATTTGAAGTTAAATAGAGGGAGAGAATTATAAGTTGATTTGCAGTTGAATAGAGGACGACAATAGAGGGCAAGAATTAAGAAAGTGTAATATGGGAGTTGAATTATTTGAAGTTAAATAGAGGGAGAGAATTATAAGTTGATTTGCAGTTGAATAGAGGACGACAATAGAGGGCGAGAATTATGAAAATTATGGTTAGAGGTCGAGAATTATGGTTTGATGGCGAAGATTATAAGTTGATTTGCAGTTGATTGCATTTGGTTATTTTTGGTCATTTTTTGTTGAAAATTATTAGTTGATTTGCTCTTGGTTATTCTTGGTCATTTTGGGAAATGTTATGTATATATGTTGAGTTATATATATAATACCTAATTGCATCAAAATAACCTATATTACTAAATCTAATCAAAACAGCCAGCTGACATAATCATGAAAATATCCCAACATACATTTCATGATCAAAACATTCGAACATAATAATTAAAATATCACAACATACATCTCATCATCAAAACATCACAACACATGCATCTCATCAAACCACCACAACATAATATTACACATATTGGGAGAAGATCCTTAAGACGTAATCAAAATCTATCCCGAAGGGAGAAGATCCTTAAGAAATTAATTACGTCTATCCCAATGTCATAAATATACGCAAATCGTTATACTATATTACCAAAATTAAGAAATTAGAAACAATAAACTAAACTAATTAACCTACATTTCTTCAAGGTGTCAATTAAAACAATAATTTAAATTAAACAATAAATTCAATTTATAACTCATTAAGAAATTAATTAGACTTAAAGAAAATATGAACAAAGTATTCAATTAGTAAATGCAATAACAATTATTAATCTAAATTAGTCTAAATTAGGTATAAATAGTCTAAATTATTTGGGTGTAAATTAGTATAATTAACCTACACAATTAAATTAATCTAACTAACAAGATTAATCAAATTAAATACAAAAATTAACTAATTCATTATAAATGCTAAATAATCTAAAAATTAACAAATTTATTATATTAATTAAATTATTCTAACTACTAATTAACTAATTAATTAAAAATATTAACTAAATATAATTAAAATAAATTATTAAAATTATTTACCTTTCACCAGAGGAGGCGACATCGGAGCGGCGATAGGCGGCTCCGGGAGCAGCCGGGAGCAGTCGGGAAAGGCGAAATGCGACTCCTAAACAAATTTAATATAAAGTTAATTAACAAAAATAAACAATTTAATTAAACTAATTAAATTAAGTAAATCTATACTAATTAACAATTAAACTAAACTAATTAAATTAATTAAACCTATAGTATTAATTAACAATATAAACAAATTAAACAATTAACCTATTTCAACAATTCAACTAATTAAGTAAATTTATACTAATTAACAATCAATTAACAGTAATTCAAATAACTAAACTACTTAAATAATTAAACTAATTAAACTATTAAACTATTTAATTAAACCTATACTAATTAACAATCAATTAACAATAATTTAATTAAACACTAAAACCACAATTATCAAACAATTAACAATTAACAATTAACACTAATTTAACAATTAACTTAATTTAACACTAATTTAACAATTAACCACAATTAACACTAATTTAACAATTTAAACATATAATTAAACTAACGCTCAATTAACAAACTAATACTAATTAACAATTTAAATTAATTAATTAAGAAATTAAACTAAAATATACTAATTTACATCAAGTAGACAAATTAGTCAATTATCCTTAACACTAACACTAACTAAACTAATTTGTTATGGATTAATTACAATAATTAGAAAAATTATTCAAATTAGTCAATAACTAAAGTAATTAAACTACTTAAATAATTAAACTAATTAAACAATTAAACTATTTAATTAAACTTATAGTAATTAACAATCAATTAACACTAATTTAATTAAATACTAAAATCACAATTATCAAACAATTAACAACAATTAACACTAATTTAATAATTAACTTAATTTAACACTAATTTCACAATTAATCACATATATCAATTCACACTAATTTAACAATCAAACACTAATTTAACAATTAACTAATTTAAATAACAATTAACAAAATAATTAATCAAAATTATCAAATAATTTAGAAAATTAAAAAAAGAAAAATTAAAAAAAATACCTGGGCGGCGCATGCGGCGGCGCCAGAGCAGGCGGCAGCACGAGGAAGACACGGCGTGGAGGCGAAACTTCTACACTCAGGCGTGGAAATGAGTAAAAAATGAGAAACCGAGATACATAATGATAGGAGAAGGGAAAAGGATGAAATATACTTACCTTGGTGGAAGGAGCTTCCATTTCACCGGAAATGATGGAATCACCGGAGAAAAGCTTGAATTGGGTGCGTGGGTGTTCTGTTTCACGAAATGGGGAAGATGCCCGATAAATAGGGCGGGACGACGGACTGGTCCGTCGTCCGGTATAAAAATAATTAAAAAAAAAATTATAAGTTAACGACGGACCTAACGACGGAATACTCGGACGACGGACCAGTCTGTCGTTAACTTTGGCGCCAACTTACGCGCCAAAAAAGCAGTCGCTAGTCCGTCGCCAGTCTGTCGTTAGCCAAATTCGTTGTAGTCCGTCGCCAATCCGTCACCAGCAGACGACGGAAAGTCATTCCGTCGTCTATTCCGTCACCAGTTTAAGGTTTTTTTGTAGTGTATATCCGTATATCTTCATATAATTAATTAGAATTCTATTAACACGAATTTCACACCATATAATTTCCGATTTACAACATCTCATTTATATTATTGCACTATTTAAACACAACCCTTATTATATATTAGCTGAATTAATTTAACGTCGATCTAATTTTGGGATCTGTCACACCATATCAAGACTTGTCAATTCATTAATAGGATAAAAAAGTAGAAAATAATGCACGGTAGTCAATTATATATTAAACCATATGCCACATCAATTTGGTATGACAAGTAAAATAACAAAATCAATTTAAAAGTTAACACAAATTATAAACGTTATTATGCATGCCATAATAGACCTTTATGTTTACTAACTCGAGATTAATATATTTCCAATGAGCAGAGCAAAACCCTAATTGTACCAATCGAGAAAGATATATATATATATATAAATATATATATATATAGCATATTCTCATTGAGAAAATAAATTAACAAGATAAGATATATATATATATATATGTATATATATATATTGCATTATATAAAAAAGAAAACTTATATGAGAAATGAGAAAATATTTTAACACATCAATTTTAATAAATAGTCGTTAGTTTCATACTGTCAAGGCCAACACGGAACATTTTTGCCAAACATGGGCTAGGACACAGCGGGATTTGTACACCTCCTCGTGCTTTCGTGAATCGGCCACCATAACGTTAATAGCGAGAATACGGAGCCAGAAGTCCGAGCTAAGACCCGGGCTTTCCTCATTCATCGCTCTCTTCTCTCCTTGACATAATCTTATTTTCAAATTAATTTTCATTTAAACAAACTTACACATTTCTATAATATTGATATTTATGTTTAATTTAATTAATTTTAACTATTGATTATAATCTACGGATGAGCTAAATACATTATCATTTGTCTGTATCGTTCCAATTTTAATTATTGGATGTTCTTGAATGGACTGTTCATTCTCATCGTACACGTAGTTTCCACGTCAGTGTTATATGATGAGATGACACATTTATCTACACAAAATATATCGTTAGTAACATATATATTTGTAGGTAATATTTAATGATTTATATATACACTTATATATCATGTGTGAATAAAAAATTTCCTCTACATTCTTTCACTCACAAACGTAAACATTTGATATATTTATGTGTGACTAAAAATATATTTTCACACATAAATATATTTTTAGTCATGTATACGTGTGTGTGTGGGTGAGTAAAACCCTTAATTTTTGTAGTATATATATAATACTCATTAAAGCAAAGCAAAGGTCCCAACTAAGAAGGGGGGACATGCATTGGTGATTGATCACAAATCATTGTCAAGAGATGATAAATATCATGCATGAGTTCAGGTGAGCATATACATTGTATTATATTTGAGAGGTTTGATGAGATGATGCATACATGTATAGTTGGGGGAACTTGAATATCATATTCCAAAAACAAGTTTTGTTTCTTAGATTAGGATGAAAAAGTAGTAATGAAGATTAGCTTAAAAATATAATTAAAGCTAGGGAGGTAGAGATATGCAAATTGGAGGCCAATGCAAATTGGTGGTAGCCTTTGTAGGCTTTGGACCACTCTCACTCACTACCTCCAAATTCCATCATACTATCTTATTGCACACACCACCAAACTACTTTTATTTATAAAATATTTATATATATATATATATATAAATAGGAATATTTAACAACACTATGAATTTATTGGATATATTTTTTTTTAATTTAAATTATAGTACTAGTAATTTTGGGGTACACGTGGTTGGGTAGGAAAGGTTAGGGTTGTAGGCATAGGTTGTTTTCATCTCTGCTTCCTTTTATGAGCATAAATGTATATATATCAACGTCTATATATCATTTTCTGCATTTATCATATTAGTTTTACTTGATTGAACAATTTCGACCTTTCTGCACTTTGCAATCTTTATTTGTATACAAAAATAAATGAAAAATAGGGACAGTTTTGTTGGACGATGAAGTTTCTAAATCATTCAATTATAAGTTTCAGCTACTGTTTGATTGATTTTGATGGCTTTTGCATTTTAGGTCATATTGCATCTCATTCTTTTAATTCTTTTATTTATAATAACTGTATGCAGAGAATATTCTTTTTAATCTTTTATTTTTTTGCTTCCACCCCAGACTGACGGTTAGATAGAACGATTCAAATCTTAGAAGATATATTGAGGATCGTGTTTCTTTATAGAGGTGGGAGCTGGGAAGCAGTACTACCCATGATCGAGTTTGTCTATAACAATAGTTACCAGGCAACCATAGAAATGGCACCATATGAGGCCCTGTATGGGAGGAAGTGCAGATCGCCACTCTATTGGGACGAAGTCGGCGAAAGATCAATAGTAGGTCCTGATTCTGTTAGCGAAATGATCAAGATTGTTCGTCAAATCCGAGGAAAGATCAAGGAAGCCCAGGACAGACAAAAATCCTACGCTAACACCCGCAGAACCGAGTTGCAATTTGAAGTGGGAGATAATTTTTTTCTGAAAGTATCGCCCTATAAAGGAATCGTTAGATTCAGTGTAAAAGGGAAGCTGAGACCCCGCTCCGTAGAATCTTACGAAATCCTGGAAAAGATAGGATCGGTAGCTTACCAATTAGCACTACCGCCTAGCTTTGGAAACGTGCATAACGTCTTCCACGTGTCTCAGCTCCGGAAATATGTATTTCATCCAAAACACGTTATCCACAGAGAAGAGATGACTCTAAACCTTGACCTAAGCTAAGAAGAGAAACCTGAAGCTATCTTAGATGAGAAAGTGCAACAACTTCGAACCAAGTCAATAAAACTAGTAAAAGTATTATGGAGGCACCATGGGCACGAAGAAGCCACATGGAAACTCGAAGAGAAGATGCGAGAGAAATACCCCAAGCAGTTCGACAAGAATATGCAAATTTCTAGACGAAATTTTTAGTTAGAGGGTAAGGATGTAATACCCCGCCTTTTTAATTCCAAATAAATTAGCAAACCTCTCGAGATTTTTGAACTTGTAATCGACTTAAAAGACCAAGGCTTCGATAATTAATGAGAATGGCCTGACGTAATAGTGACTCGTGCAACTTAGAGGCATACGAGTCTTTCAACGTAAGCCGGTGTCGCTAATTATAAATTAATAGCGAATCATTATGTATGTGGTTAATGACCTTATGTAGATATAAGCCTGTGACATATATGGGCTAATTATATTAAGAATAAGTGAATACTATTTGATAGCAAACATTTATAGTAAATTATGATTGTTGGAATCATTAATAGTAGTTTAAGATAAACTAGACTCCTAAACTATAGGAAATTCCAAAGGTAAACTAGACTGAAACATCAAACCTTGCTAAGGTTTTAAGATTTCATGAAACAAACCCTCTGTCACGACCCACCTTCACTAATTATAGTAAAGATGGGTAAAACCGTGACTTAAGGATGAAATATGGGAATGGGAAAAGAAATGGGTATTAACTCGAAGGTTAAAATATGATAAGTGCTTCGATAAATAAGGATTCATATACGAAATTCGGTACTAAGTAACCGATACCAAAATACATAAGTCATTGATTATAACATCTAGAAATACTGAATACTGAAATGAGTGTTTACAGCGGAAATTGGATCAATTTCTAAGTTTACATGTATGAAGACATGTAAACCCCCAAGAGTTACTACTAATTGAGTTTGACAAAAATCATTGCTGAGCACTCCCCTTTGATATCACAGCTTAACCTGCACATTTATAAATACATGCAGGGCTGAGTACAAAAGTACTCAGTAGACACATGCCGAAATCGCATTCGTACTAATATAATTGTCATTGCCATAACCCAGTGACACATAGGGATTTTATCTCTAAAGAAGCCTATGTTCATTAAATTCTTTTGTGATTCTTAAAATTTGACTGCACAGTCTAAGTTCTGAAGTAATCAATCATATCTGTATTTTTGTGTGTCAGGAAGGTGGTGTGACATATATAAGATAGAGCGCGTGGATCTGTTCAAAAGAAGTCACCCACTAGGAGAGTCGCTTAGACGGAGCTGATGAAGCGAGCAGGAAAATACATACGCATGGCGGCCCGCCCGTCTACCGCTAGGTCCGGGAATGGCGCCCACCTTCCCCGAACACTTGACCGGCCAACCCGCTTAGATGACTCACGGTCGTTGTGTACACTAGTCCGAGAAAAATAACAATCCTCTAAGACCCGAATTCGATTATAATAGTTCAAGCAGATATGTATCATACAAAAATATAAACATTTTTGGCAAGATAATACTTCACATAATTTCAGTTCAAAATCTTTTTGAAACGAAATAATAACTAATACAACACACATAATTTTAGTTGTATAAGAAAGCCTACCCGAATTGATTCTTCGCCAAATAAGATCTAAATCTTTATCGTCTAGAGCTTTCTCCTCGTTAAACCTTAATCGTAATTACGAAGAAGATACTCATCGTGAGTATATAATTTATTTCATCTAAATAAAATGAAATATTATTCTATTATTTAATTAATTATTTTAATTTCTTACTCGACTAATATTCGAGTACTTAGAAATTTCTATAACTATTTTCGTAGGATTTTAAATCAATCTATAATTTATAAAATTCTTAATATTTTCAATTGTTTATGAAATTAATTTAATAATGGGTACTATAATTATTCAAGATAATTTATTTGAAATAATTATAATCTTAAGCTAAAATGCTAATTAAAACTTATAGGATAATATTAATTTTAATTAACATTCTTTAGGAATTTATTAAGATTTAAATAGCACCACTAATTTCTTCTCTTAAATATTTAGCCCAACATAAATAATTGTGTTGGCCCAATCTAAATTAATTATCTCAACCCATTAGGAATTCTAGACTTGGCCCAAATAATAACTAACATTTCAACCTACAACATTACTAATCTCAGCCCATAATATCGGCCTTACTATTATGCTAGGCTAGGCCCACTCGACAACTCTGAGCCCGGTTCGATTTATATTACTTCGGCCCATAATTAATTAAATATTTATAGCCCATTAGACTAATCTTCACCCGGCCCACTCGATTTAACCCAGACCCGGCCCAATAATTCAGTATTAAAACTATCCAAACCCTAGCTACAACACACATCCGCTCACCCCTCTCTTTCCTCTCTATCGGTCTCTCTCTGCCTCTCCCTGCCTCTCATTGTTTCCCCTCTGTCTCTCTTCTCTTTTCTCTATCTCATGCCGCCGCTGACGCCCCTCTTCTCCGGACGACAGAATCTCGCCAGAGCTCGCCTCTCTCTGTCGCCACTGTCTCTCTCTCTGCTCTCGGTCTCTATTCTCTCTCTGCCT
Organism: Leonotis leonurus; assembly: GCA_026898415.1. NCBI lineage: Eukaryota > Viridiplantae > Streptophyta > Magnoliopsida > Lamiales > Lamiaceae > Leonotis > Leonotis leonurus. The sequence continues at coordinate 842,541 of JAPKLX010000014.1, read as the reverse complement.
CCCTCTCTCGGTGCTCTCACTGCTTTCGGAGGAAAGCTCACCGGAGCACATCATCATTTTAGGTAAAATCCCTCTTTCTCTCCATCTTTTCTAGCTTCAATTTCATTTTAATTTCTGAAAATCTATACATCCCAAATTTTGATTTGATTTTGGTTTGAAACCTAATCCTAATTACTTCCAGTTTCTCTCTCTCTCTCTCTCGATTCTCAGCAGGACGATTGAACGGTGAGGAGCTCATCGGTGCTCTCGCCTGCTCTCCCGGTGGAATGCAGCAGCGGGGACTGCCGCTAAGCCTCTCACAGGTAAAGCTCTGAATCTCTCTTCTTTCTATTTTTTTTATCTACATTTTCAATCTTTTATTACTGCATGTTCAATTTGGTGTTGGGTTTGGTTAAATTTGGGTTTTTGGACAAAAGTTCTATAATTTCAGGATTTGTTTTATAAAGTTGCTACTGATTCCATTGTTCTATTTTATTTTATTTTTATGTTTTGGTCTAGAGCTTTGAGGCTTAGGTGGAGAAGGATTAAGCCTGTGACTCTGAAACTCCAATGGTTTGGTTTAGGTAATATTATCTGATTTGTTTGGGTAGGGTGGAAGACAAAGTTTTAAGCTTTTTGATGTGTAAATCTGACTAATAAGGTAAAGACTCTTTCTTGATCTAGGTGGAATGGCCGTTCGAAGAGGAGCTCGCCGGAGCTGCCCTGTACTGCCGCTAAACTTTTGCAGCTAGCGCCTCTCCTAAGGTATACTCCTTGTTCTTTATTTCTAGGTTTTAAAGCTTTATATCTTATTTCACTTTCTGAAATTTTAGTATGTTGCATGCTCTATTTGATGTGAGATTTGGTTAAAAATGGTTTCTTGTTGACAGATTTTAGCTTTGACATGTTTTAATTATACCATTAGTTAAATCTTATGAAGCATTTCAATATGTTTGTCACTGAACTGGATAACATAAAAGTCTAAAATTGATATGAGACCACTAGTATGTTCTGTTGTGAAAAACTTCTTTTTGGTTCTGGTACACTTAATGGAAGTGGTTCTGAAGGTTGGTTGTATTTTACTGTATGTTCATAACTTTTGAGTTGGTTTCTCATTCTGAAAATATAAATGTATATCTATGATTTATGTTCTGAATCTGAATATATAAATATATGCTATATTCTGAAATCTCAAATATAAGAATGTGTATATACGCTTTGCTAACATGATTTCTTATGGTTCTAAGTTTAAAGCATCTGTCTGATTGTATCTCTTAAGTTAAGAGTTTATTAATCTTGAACTAAAGAACACTTAGAAGCTTTTGAAGACTTTCATACTGAATATGATAGGTTCTTTCTTTCTAAACATATCTAGGTTCTAAAGAGAAGGTGAAGAAAGCAGATTATATAATTACACTAAATTTAATCTTATAGTTTCTGAAACATAGTTTAGAAGTAGAAGAATGTTTTGAACTAAGTTCTAAAAAGTAAAGCTTAAAGTATGAATTGTATACCTTACACCTTAGGATTTGAATGGTTTGGATGCTTCTTTGTTGGAATGAAAGCTTCTCCGAATGTGTTAAGTATTAGTGAGAACTGAATTTCTAAATTGGGTATGAGGGAGCTTCTAGTTGTTTATATAGAATGGTTTAAGTATACGTAATGTTTTATGTATGTAGGTACTTGAGTATTGCTTTTAAAATATTTGAAAAATCTTCCGCCTCATACCTATACATGTTTTCAGTTATAGCTTTTAGTCTATATAACCATTTACTATTAGATTACCTCTATGCATCTCTAAACCCTTGACTTATGGGGCCTGGCTAATTATTATTTGTATTGCAGGTTGGAGCAGGGTGGGGAGTACATTGTTTTTGCTTCTTCCCTTGTTGAAGACTTTCTCCAGCAACTCCTTTAATTTCTTTACTTTAGTTTATTCTATTACTATTATTTGTCTTATTTTTGTTTGTAGTATTATTATAAAAGTATGTAGTACAGAAGATGTAAACTGCTTTGCAGATTCATATCTACAAAAATTTGTAATATCTCTATTTACAGATTTGATTTCCTTGCCAAATCTGTATTCTGCATTTATAGGCCTTCAAGCCTATTTTTTACTATTTTGTTTAAGTTTATTTCTTATTGTATTTTTAGCAACTGCCATGGCATATCAAAATCAATCTCGGCTATGTTATATGTATGCCTGCATCATACTGTACACACACACATATATATATGTGTGTGTTTTATTTATTATTTATTTACTATATTATGCAAATAAATAATCATTTTCTATATACATACTACTTTATCTATATAATAGATACTATAGGTTAATTATATTAAGTATTTAAGATGCTATTGAATAATTATATCCAAACTTCTATAAGATATATATATATATATATATATATAATTGTATAATCATCTTCTCAACCATTAATATTTTCTTTAGCAAACATTAATCTTTATCTTTCAAAAATTCTAATCAATTGATTATCTCTTAAGAAAATTATTAATCAAACTAATTATCGATTATACATTTTCAGAATGTATTTGTATCACCCTTTTGAATAACTCTATTATTTGAAGATGAGTTCACATGATCTCTATCATGACTTTTTAATAATAAGTTGTACGAATAAGAGCTAATATCGATTAGCTAATCGATAATTTAAATTTTATAACGAAATTTTCTTTATGCGGATTTTCGTTATATAAAATCTACTAATAAAAGAACGGGACATTACACCCTCATCTATTCTTTAAACTGCAAGTCAGGCCATACATAAAAGGGAACCGAGGAGGAGAAGTAGCTACCCAAATCAGGCCACTTTCACCCCACTCCTTAAGGTAAAGCTCAAGACACAAACCAATTTTCAAACTTTAAGTTCAGCATGTAGTCTCATTAAGAGCATAGCATGTTAGTACTCATTACTTGACTCGATACCCAAGTCCTAAATTATTAGAACTATAGCTCCCTTACTTGAGGAAATTAGAACATGACATCCTGTTTAAGACATATATTGAACAATAGTGAACCTTCATATGGATTGACCTCAACACAAGATATGTATATGCAAAATTAACCCTAAGACAACCTGGAAATTACAGATTCTCAAGCTGATTTTTGAGTTCTAAATGTAATGGCAATTAAACCTATATAATTACCTAGCCTCAATTAACTTAGGAAAGAAATACTTATCTGAGGCCAAGGCTGTCATTCGGACCTCCATGGTCGAGCCATCCACGACTGCCCTGACGGGCACAGTCCCACCATTTTCAAACCTGAGTCACCCAGAATCCAATCGAACCATTCCAATCCAAGGAATCGAAGAAGACCCAATAATTGATTACTTGGGTAAAATAAATTCTCAATCATAGCTTGATTTAGAAATCACCAAACAATACTTCTAGAATTTAATTCTAAAACTCGAATGATAGTCGAGTTAATAGAACCGAGAATAAATCTCAAAATAGCAAAGGATAATAATTTCTTACACCTAGGAGTATTAGATATACTTGATATATGTATCTCACGTGAGATTTATTTAAAGGTTTCGACGAGTGGTCAGATCCGCATCTTGAGAACGAAGCAGTCACCAGTCAAGATTATTCAAGTAGGTTTTTCTTACTCTATAAAAATATGTGTGCATGCTTTTAGAACGAAACGAGATATTTTCAAAGTACTGTCTTGCCATAAATATTTTGATTTATGTATGATGCCTATCTCTGGTCCCAGTAGATTAGATATATTACTCGGACTAGTGTACACAGGACCGTGAGTCATCCAGATGTTGACCAGTCGAGTGTCTGTGTAAAGTGGCCACTTCCCCGGTACAAAGAAGCTTCAAGTATGGTTGATTACAAAAAACTAGGACCGCGGTCAAACTTAGAACTTTCTCAAAGAAATGCTTTTGTGAACATATGTGCTTTAGAGACAAAAATCCATATGATTCACTTGAATGGCTTGACAGTTATATGTGTATGTGTGCGATTTCGGCACCTGTCTACTAAGTACTTTTGTACTCAGCCTTGCATGTATTTCTAAACGTGCAGGTTAAGAAAGATGAAGATTCGGGTGCTTCGTTGGGCTTTTTGTCGTAACTTCTAGTAGCTGGCTCTTGGGGGTTCTACGTGTCTTCATACACGTAGAATTTTCGTCAATTTGATCTCACATTCCGCTGCTAGACCGTTATGTAATAGACTCGAGATTCCAAACTCTTTTAATTAACTGTGTTATGTAATGAGCTTATGACTCTAATTATGACAATTCTCGAATTCGTATGATGAATTCTCGACTTATGTTATGAGAAGAATATCAATTTGCCTTATTCTATTTTATCCTCGTTCCTTAATTCTTTCATTCGTCACTTTCTCACGGCTTCACTATCCTTAGTGAAATGCGGGCGTGACAAAGATGGACAGGCCTTAACCGCTCTTAAGAAGCATCTTGATTTTTCAAAAGTCGTTGCTCAATTTCGTCATTCTACAGAGAAGTCTTCTTTCCCTTCTTTGCATTTATACAATGAGGACATTATATTGCTTAAGTGTGTGTTG
>JAPKLX010000014.1:818791-837602 GCA_026898415.1 Leonotis leonurus | reverse complement strand
TTAGTTTCTCATGTGCTATGTGCTTATTTGTTGTCGTATTGTAACGTTTCTATGTTACGTTCTGTCTAGCGATTGTGAGTTGTGATGTTTGTTTGTGATTGTGATTTTGTGATGTCGTGTACTTCCCCAATCTTGATCAGTTACATATACTAATGTCATCATCACAAATTAAGAAATAACTAACTTCCGAGACCTCGTTCTAAGCAACAACACGTAGAATTTATCTCACTGTGAAACCTCTCAATATGTATACGCAAAGCATGTTATCAGCTTATACATATCGATATCATTCTGGGAGCTAAGGTCAGCTCTCGCATCAAATGATACCGCAGCCTTTACCTACTAGACTGTCCAAGTCTGTCTAGATTGTGAGCTTTATACTACAAAGGATCCGACTGTGTTACCTTCTGTGATCATCGATCCATCACACAGTCTACAATCGTAGTAACCAGACTTGTTTGCAATTCAATATATAAAATAATAAATAACAAACGAATGATAGAAACATTTGTTCTCATTTATTGAAACTGAAAATAAGATCGATACATCGTCTAAGCATAAAACATGTTTTGAAGTATATAAATAATCTAACAGAAAATACTCATAATTTAAAATATATGTAAAAAATACTCAAATATACGTTCTTCAAATATCATTGCACTATCTTCTGCACCACTTCCTACTCTGTCACATTAGTGTCGGTACACGGAACAAATACATTATCCGTTTATATAAATATTATGTGGATATATTTATTTACATTTAAATATGTAAAAATCGCTAATAAGGCTTATTAGAAAATATCTGCTACCGGTGATTATTCACCAACTATAATTGCTTTCTAATATGATTTTGCTAGCGGTTTGTATACATAATAGGTAAATATATTTATTTAAATTTAAATATCTACAAATTATTGGCAAAATCTTATTAGAATGCAACTACTGTTGATGATTTATCAGTTGTTTTTAATTTATTTTGCCAATAATATATATACATAATAATATGTGTTTATATTTATTTAAACTTAAATGCCTAAATTTAAGAATGAAAATATAATTTTTTAGTATTATAACGTCGGAAAATAAAACTTGCACAAATATTCAAGGGAAAATTCAAGTAGTGTACACAAGAAATGTGTATTATTTTTATTTTTTTACTTATTTGTCAAGTTTTGGTTATTTTCGATATATAATTTTTATAAAGTGTGTACTTTTGATCAATAACATCATTTTGTTTTTATAAGTATAGAATCATAAAAAAAATCTACATATATGTTAAACTTTTTTGTAAAAATTTTAGTATGGTTGGCTCGATGAACTATTCCGAAAACAAATATTGAAGATTAAAGTTATAAATTTTTAATTTAAAAAAAATTCAATCCGATTAAATTGGAACTTAATAAATTATAACCCGAACAGATAACTTGAAAAGGAACAAGTTGATCCGATTTATATTCCTAAAAGGGAGTTTATTGAAAATTATATATTAATAGATGAAATTTTCCCTCTTAATGTGGGCTGGGCTTTGAAAGCCCAATAACTGAAGAGTTCAGAGTTCAGAGTTCATGATCACAAGCGGCCCACTTCTAGCCTGAACATTAGACTTACATTGAGGAATTTTAAATATTTTCCTCAAATTTCTCACATTAATCACTCCCCCTATTTGAGATACTAATAAAAAAAAATGTAATCCCTTCGATCCATTATTTCTAATCTATTTTAATTATATTTTTTTATCAAAACATGTAAAAAAAAATAATATTTTTAATTTCAATATAAACAAATAATATATAGAAAAGAGGGATACTGTTAAATAAGGCTGTTAATTTTTGAAACGACACGATAACCCAACATGAACACGCACGAAATTAATGGATTAGTGAGCCTTATTGGATTCAGATTATTATTGGGTCGACCTGATAAAACACGAAATTAGCAGGTCGAGTTCGGTTCGGGTTCAGTTCGGGTCGGGTTCGGTTTACCTAATAACAATATTTATAATATATTAATAATTTAGATTTTGAAGAGAATGTAATTTTTTAAATATTTTTTCAAAATATTTTTTATTTTTTTTAATTATAAAAATAATTATATTTTATAAATTTAAAATTTATGCATTATTATTATTTTTTATTATAATTTTATAACTTTTATGTCTTTTTTCATATAAATTTAGGATTTTATCGTGTCGATAACGGGTCATGTCAATAACGTGTCGTTTTTATGTCGTTTTTTAATATATTTTGTATTTTCTTTAAATATAAAAATAATTATATTTTATAAATTTAAAATTTATGCATTATTATTTTTTTTTGTTATAATTTTTATGTCGTTTTTTCATATAAACTTAGAATTTTATCGTGTCGATAACGGGTCGTATTTGTGTTGTGTTCGCACTAATCCAATTTTCAGTGGCACATATATATTTATCATGACTTTTCTTTTTGAAGAAATTGAATTTTATTAACATTACATTAAACTTTACTGTCACTAGGCCAATACACGCATGCTAACTTTTCTTTTGCTTGCACGTGAGAGCGCTACTAATTGTATTTCAACATTATAATCAATTAAAAATAATGATGTATCATAATTTGTGCATTTTGAATTATTGTGAATAATTGAAATATTATAATCAATTAAAAATAATGATGTATTATAATTGTACTGGAAAGTTATATTGAAACATATTCAAAAATATTTTGAAGTGTTTGATATTTCAAGGTTAAAGATGATAATGTGTCGGATTTAACGTAGACCAAATCTAATCCGAATGCGTTGTCTAAAATATTAAGATCCAAGCTTAATAGATCTAAATCAAGACCCACACATTTTCTCTGAAAAGATTAAAGTAATTATACAATAGAACATAACAACCATTTAAATATAAATTTTAATAAGAAAAAACATGAAAATAGAAGTGCACAAAATAAATTAAGTTTGAAGAACAAAGTTGAACCAAATTTAATTATTAAATTTGGTCCGTTGTTCTGATTTTATTTTTAAAAAATTGAATTTATTTATATTCGATTTTAGATAAAACTAAATCAAAAACTAAATTTATTATTTATTATTTGATTTCTCTTACACTTTATTCTACTCTTTTTGAATTGAAATTTACGCATAATTAAATAAACTAATGAATTAATAAATAATAAAATGTGAATTTGACTCTATCTTGTAACCCTTTCCCCACATTTTATGCTTATTAGTTAAAATTGTTGTAATATGGTATGGTTCCTTCTGGAATTAGACAAAATAACACATAAAGAAGAGAGTGTAGAACAATCTAAGCATAACATTTTTAATATTTTCAGTATATTTTTAAATATAATTGTGAAGAGAAAATTGAATAGACATATATATCATTGCTCTATGGAGCTCATTTATGCAACACATTATATTATTTATTATAGGAAATAGTGGGGATATGTTTTATATCGTTATATCAGTCTAAGATCAAATTATATGAGGATCAAATAATTAATCATCATCTGAATAGCACACCAATGTCAATCTCAATATTTGTACTAATATGACACACAACTTGTGTATCTTGAAAATAACCAATTATATTCTCAATATAGTATTTAAATATCTCCTTCAAGGAGTAAATAATATATTTTGCTAGAAAATCAAATTTTCTTCAAGCGGTGAACTTCTAGTCCAACAATATTTGGTTATCTTCTTTTGGTGTAATTGAGATCATTTACTTTCAAGTGACGAGACAATTATTGGGGCAAAGTGGATGTTATTTATCAAAAATATGTTCTCTATAAAACCTTATTTGAATAGATCAACTGATAAAAACAAACTCCTTCATGGAGATTTTCGATCTGCGAGTCGAGAGAATACAATTCAGAATCTCCGTCATTAGACATGAATTTAACATTATCAAATGTTATGTGTGTTCCAATAATACAAAATTTCACACAAATAAAATTATTGATAATCACGTAAAGACACATTTTATTATTATTATGCATCTTCTTCTGGAAGAATTTAATTAGTTGAATTTTCAACTATAATAAAACATATAGTGACTTTATTTAAGGGACTATATTGCGAATTTATTTTTCCTAATTATAGGAACTATCAAGTCCATCAGGGACTCTCATAAGATATTTGTCTAGAGACTTTTTTCAAAATTATAGTTACGATTTATACTAAATAAATATTTGTATCCATGATTACTGCCTGAAATGTTTGATACCGAAACATTTTGTTTTAACGAGAAAGTATATGTACTTAATTTAGGATTTCTGCTAAAATCTTTAAGTTAATCTCGCTTTATTAATTACCAACCAATTTATTTCATATATCATTTTGTACAAGCACCCAATCGTGTCTTATCGGGACCACATTCCTTTGTGCATGTACTATAAAAGACTTTCGTTTATTTAGCAAGTTAACTCCGTCTCGATTGTTTTTTTCACTTTATTTAGTGCTTCTGGCACTTATCTTTCAAATTTAGCTTTTGGATCCAAATAATCAAATCAAAAGCAATTCTTGAGGCAAAATTTGTTGTCGACAACTATAATATATTTATTTTAGTCTCCTTATATTGACAATTTTCAAGTCAATATCAATATAAATTTAAAACCAGATTTATTTCATTTCTCATAATATTTGAATCTGGCCGTTCCGTAATCACAGTATTATAATTATTTAGTGCACGTGCAAATGTACTGTGATTCACGTCTTCAAGACGATCCTCTTCAGAAGGTTTTTGGAGTGAAGTAATTTTTTAAATTATTATTCCGCGGATTATAATATTTAGCACCAATCATATCTCACACTTCTATTGTTATGCTTCTAGCATATAGGGTTTTGATCTCATTCAGAGATATACATATCAATCTCACACTTCTAGTATTATGCTTTTAGCATATAGAAGATGATCGATTCTTAATGGTGCATTTATAATTATCATAAAAGATTTAATCACTCATTTGACAGTTAAAAATATGTTGAACTTCTGGTTCATACTCGTTAGTGTGTGTATTTTTAATCAATTAAATCCAACAATATTTTCACGGCATTTTTTTATCATATTATATTCCCCCCTTAATGCTGTAAATATTATTTTAGTTGGATTAGATAATAAACGTACCATTTAGAAATTGATCCTCAATTATTGACTCTAGAAAATTCTTTTCGACGGAGTATGAATTTATTTTTCTAGAGTCCATTCAGTACGTTTTGGTGATGATAAATAAATAGCATATGAGAAATGATTTATTTATATCACACACTAATTATATAGAGAGGGTGACCAAAACACTCATGCCTTTATAATTTAAGAATAATTTTGGATCTTTAAAAATATAGTTTTATTCACAACATTATATTATATAGCTTTTATAGCTAAATCCGCTAATCAGCTAAGGACAACCTCTAGTTCTTTTCGAGAGTGATGCCACTATCGTGGAAATGTTCACCCATGGTACACCCAGAATATGGGGCGAGGAATTGCAGAGGAGTAGGATCGGTCGCTGCTACAAGAAATTGAACATTCTAAAGCATTGACTTCTAATATTATTTGAACTAATCGTGTCACAGTTGAACGTTTCTATCCAATCGCTACACAGACACTATAATATCTCACACTCAAGGTGACCTTTGATTTCAATTACTTTTGACTTAATATTGTATTGATATCAATAGCTATTTTCCAGTTTATCGGTTCTCGATTATAAGTTCTCGTTGACCATGATTGACAAATATTTGGAGAAAGATAATTTTCAATAAATTAAGATTAATAAGTTTTTCTAGAGCCAATAATTTGAATATTGTCATCGTAAAAGTTGTGATGCTCCTTTTAATATAATATTATCCAATAATATATATGGTACTACTTCAAGAGCAATAATTTATAACTATTCTCACATTTATCTCAAAATCAGGCTTGGTGGGAATTTATAGTACGAGAGGATTAAAAATTAAATTTGCTTCAAGCAAATTAGTTTGGTACTAGATAACAGAACCCTTAGAGGATAAGGTATAAAAAATATTCTCAATAATGGATCCATAAATTATCACAAAATTCTTTACAGTACTATATACCAAGCATAAAACAATAACAAATAAGTTGTTCTTGGAAATACGTATTGGTACACAAAAGAAATTCAACACATCAAATAGACATAACAAAAGAAAAGATATGCGCATATACCATATCACACAATTATAAAGCGACCTGATGAAACAATTAAGTCCCGTTTCCATATTGAACTAGTTTGTGTACCCGTGCGATGCACGACGAAAGTTTAAGAGTAATAGAAATAATTTTAATTATATTATAATTTAAATTATATTATTATAAAATAGTAATAATACAAAGACTTACAATACAGTTGTTAAACTAGTAACACATTCCACATGTAACTATCTATACAAATTCAAGTTAAAAAATAGTACTACATAACATTTTTTCTTATTTTTAATGAAGCACGATTGTTACAACTAAATATAAACAATTTATTATGCATCAAGTATAAACATGTACAAAAATAATATAAATGATTTATTAGGTTTCATGTTAATTAATGATATATAATATAACATCAAGTTAATTGATAAATCCAAAATAGATGGTTAACATATTTTCTCATTTTTCATATAATATTTTTTTTATATGAATAAAAACATGAGTTACATTACGATATTTCTGATTTTTAAGATATAATAGATAAAATTGAATACAAATTTTATTTCTAAATTCCTTATTTTCTATTCACAATTCATTATTTAATATCAATTTTTAGTAATTTTATTATTTTTTACGATTCAAATGAGTGCTGAATTTAAAAGTATCTATATACAAAAGAGAGTTAGATGAAGTATAAACTATTTTATAGTCAAAACAAACAATTCAAATTCATGGAATTAAAAGATTAAGATTAACGACGATTTCACAATCCGACAATCAAACATTTTTTTCTTAAAACAATTCATATATCTTTTGACAAAATAAATAAAGAAAATTAAATTACAAAAAAAAAAAACAATCATTTATACAAATTTGAAGACTAAATAGTTAGTGAAAGTAACCAATAATTTTGGTTAAAAAAAATATTACTCAATTTGTCTTGCTAAAAGTGATAATGTTATATTATTGGACAATCTCATTAAAAATGATTACTTTATAAAAAATAAAAAACATTTTTAAAATATTAAGTCTTACTTTTTAATATTGGTGTCCAATTTATAGTGGCTTAGGTGACAAAAATAATATAAATATAATTTGAACTAACATAAAAAATAATATAAATATTATTTGAAATAATATATTACCTTAAAAAACTATATAATGTTACTAATGAAAACATTAAACTATACAAAACTATAATAAATCATTCTTAAGACTTTTTTACACTATTTACAAAAAGATATTAATTTAATTTACTTCATAAAATCTTCAAATAAAATAATTATAATAAAAGTAATCATTAATAATATAAATAATTGTAATAATCATGTAGAATATAAATTGTGTATAACTATCAATACATTAATTATATATATATACATGTTTTGTCTTATTATGTGAGAAATGAAAAAAAATATCAACTATCTTTAAAAATAAATATTTATGCCCCTAAAATAAAGTACTTATATTAAATAAATTAATTTTAATAATTAATTTTAAACTGTTTGAATGTACATAATTTTTTTTCCTCTCATATCAATTTATCTCCATATATCGGTAACACAAATGAATAAGAAAATATCTTAACCGTATATTTTAATAAATTAATGATTATAAAAATAAATAAACAATTAAGATTGAATCATAAATATATATATTTATATATGGTTTTACATAACATGAATTATTAATAGTTTTTTATATTTAATATGTTCATTTAAAATAAGTTTTAAATAATTATTTTTAGATAATTTGGTCAATTATTATTATGATTTTGTAATGTTGTTTATATTATAACATTTTTTTTTTCAATTTTAAGATGTATATTGAATGTATTTCTACATAAAAAATAGATTAAATTTTAGAATTAATATAATTATAAGAAAATTTAAGTAGTTACTTTTATAACTTTCATTTACCAAGTAATTTGAAAGGTTAATCATTATTTATTAGTAACTAAAATTATTTAATTTATATTTATATAATAGATCATTAATTTGAATATAATTACATAATTGTCATTGAATATATATATAGATGAATCGATTTCATCCCTATTCGACCAATTAAATATAGAGACTACCCAAATGATATGGGAAAACGAAGCTGAGAGACTAATGTTGGAGATAAAAAGAAATAAAAATATAGGAATAAATGTTACTTGCTGCATGAGAATTCATGGTCAAACTCACAAACTTATTCTTATGAATTTTATAGTATTCAGGCATTGCACTAGCTTCTACTCAATAATTATTTGCTATCATCAAGTTTAGATCATCCGACTTTCAGTTCTTGCTATGTGCAGGTCTAAGGTATGTATTTTATCGAGATCAAAACTCAATATAATATAAGGCAAAAAATTGAAATATGAATAGCCATAGCAAATGACCTCATAATAAGACATAATCAGGCCACGAGGTAATAAATAACGAGCTGTAACAGAGAGTTAGAGAAAGATCTAACCAATGGAGAAAGATCTAACCAATGTGCAGGCAGCAGATTTCAACGGCTCGTTTGACCCTTCAGATTGCCTTCTTTGAACTCTTTCCCTGAAATAGGAGTTGTATGTCTCTGAATCAACTTTCTGTAGCCACCAATTTCGTCCCAATCAGAATTATGTGCAGGGAGTTATGACTATTCTACCTGGACTGCTCAAGTGTGAACAAATCCAGCGGAATTGATATCTTAATTTGGCTCCCTAATACGTCGAGTTCAGCGATCCGTTGGTGCTGCCACCACGCATTGAAGCTCTCTGAAGCACCATTACCATCAGCTATAAGTTCCCTCACTTCCTTGAACATCATCGACATATTTCTTTGTGATAACGCCCTGCAAGCAACAAAACCACCCAATCCAATAGGAATGATTGCAGCTTCAGTTCCTCCAGCAATCATCAAATCAGCTTCTCCACGACGGATGTGATTGGCAGCCGCATAGAAGCAATAATTTGAGGTGGCACAAGCAGTAGAAATTGAATAATTGGGCCCCATCAAGCCAAGATCAATCGCAAGCAAAGCAGAACCCATGTTTGTTATAGCATAAAGAATGAAAAATGGAGTTATTTTCCGGTGACCTTTCTCGATTAGAGTCTTAACACCATCAGAAAATACTTGAAGACCACCCATTCCAGTCCCAACAAGAACGCCAGCTCTGATCTTATCAATCCAATCAACAAGACCAATCCTTGTTCAGTGCAAACAGCCTATGAATCTTCACACTGAATTGTATCCAAAACCCCCCAAATTTAAGGCCGATAAGACATTCTCAATCTACAAATGATAGAGCATTGGCGGCGAGAGCGGAGGAAGCATCACCCTCATAGAAAAGGCTGCACCATGCCGACCTGCGATCTCATCTCTCGGTAAGTATCTCAAGCACATCGGCGGTAAGGTGGCGGCGATGGCACGGGTCACGAGCAGGTCGCCGCCGCCGTTGAAGTCCTACCGCCACGACAGTCATCCGCCGCCGAGAACGAGGGTCGCTCCCATCAATTCTCAGAGAGCCGAAGCCATACATGACTGCATAGACTTCATCCATTCTTCTTCTTCACTGCCCAAATCCAATTCCGTCGCGTGTTGATTCAATTTCATTCAATTAAATTGTATGCACTTCTCTCTTCACAGAATAATCGGGGGATTTTGAGTAATGAGGAGATTTTTAGAAAATCAAGAGCTCAATAGTTAGAAATTCGTGATGAGACCGTGCTGTAATATGTTTTGATTCATTCTGGAATTGGACAAAATAACATACAAAGAAGAGAGCGTAGAACAGAGAATGATATTGCAGAGAAGAAAAGGAAGTAGAGCTAAAACTGTATTATTATTCAGGATAGTTCACTTTACGATGTAGTCGGTTCTCAACTATATATACAATAAATAAAGGGTAACTTCTATAATAATCATTTTGTTATAGTAAACCCAAATAATAGCCACACGTATAAAAAACCATAAATCTAGCCTTCTATGTCTATAATACCCTCTATCTAATTAATTCCTTCAAAATACTACAAAATTTAAAAATAAAATTTGGTTTATAATTAAACTCTAGACATGAATCTATAATAATAATTTATTTTACAATACGAACCAAATCAAGTTAGTTATTGGATTATGAGCAGTTATTCTTCAAAATATATATAATGAATAAGTATGTTAATTTAATTAATGAAAGGGCAATAAAGGAAAAATAAATACAGAGTGGTTACTATTTTATTATTTTTATTTGTATGGTTATTTTTTGTATTTTGAATATTAAAGTGGCTAATTTAGCCTATTTCCCCATAAATAAATGGTAAAAAACCGTAATCTACCTTAAATAATCTCCACACACAGGGACGAAGGGAGCTAGGGGGCAGAGGGGGGCAATGCCCCCTCTGAGATTTTGAAATTTCGTAGATATATGTTTGTAATTTTAATCTATATCATCAACAAAAAAAATATATACATTAAAATAATTAGTTAGCCCCCCTCTGAACCAAATTTCTAGCTTCGCCACTGTCCACACATATTATTATTTATAACAAAAACCCATTTAATCCTTATCTCAGCACTATAAATATGAAATATGGTGGTTTCTTTTTAAAACAATTTCTTCCTTCTACGATTCCTCACCTATACTCATTAACTTCTTCAAGCACTGCATTGATTTTTACAAAAGAAGGTAAATTTTTACTGCTGGTTCATCATTAATTCTTTAAAATTTGATGCTACGCATTATGGTTTGATTCACCACATTGACATGGTTAAGTATATATATATATATAAATACACAAATTAATCACTATTTCTGGTATTGCAAATAATTTTAAAATCAAATTTACAATATACGAATTATTATTTTTTCGTAATTGAATACATGTGGCTATATTTTAGTCAAAATCATGCATATGTGAACCCAGTTACACACGTGGTGTGGGGTTGATATTACTCGATTAGTCAAAATCAATAACACATTCTTTTGTACCTACCCACGTGTGTAACCGGATCCATACATAAATGATTTTGACTAAAATATAATCGATATATTCAATTGCAAAAAAATGGTAGTTTATATATCGTGGATCAAATATTAAAGTTCATGTACAATATTATGGTTAGTTTGTATATTTAGATTCAATTATTCTTTAATATATATATATATACTACACATGCATTTCTAAAAGGAAACATTAACTAAGAATTTTTATTGGGTTTCATTAGATTAGGCCAGATTTAATTAATAAAAAGAATTGGTGTCGTTTTTGAATCGACGTTGGCAAGATTATATATCTTTGCAAGTATGCAATAATTTCTTTATATATATCATTTTGATCGTAGAAAAAGATATTTATATATATATTGTTTTGTTTTGTGAAGAAAATGATTTAATACTGTAAATTCATGACCATTATGCATTTTCATCATTGTTATATGTTCCTGTATATTCTTAGTTCAAATCATCAAAAATGATAAATTTAATTAACTGCATCAAAGTATTTTTTTTTTTTCTCAAAATTCGGTCGAAATAATGAGATAAAATTAATTGTTCTTGAATATGTTAGTGTCATTTTAATTCCAGCATATAGTTTCGCAGAAAGCTTGAAAACCCAATATTTACAGAGAATAAGAATTCTTTTGCCTTTAATTCATCTTCTTTAATTGTTTATTTATTTAATTACTTATTTATTTTCCTCTCATTTATCTCTAAAAAACTTATTGGTCTACATGATGGTTAGATATGGTTGCCGAGAGAATTACTTAACAATTCCTAACAATATCCAAATTACTTGGTTAGCAATATGTTTAAAATTTGATGGTGTTTCATAAATTTTTGTTAACGTAATATAGCTCATAAGTTTTATTATTTATAATTAAACTGGTTTATATTATTTCACATTTAATTAATTTATTTTGGTACTCATTAAATTTTTCCTAATTATGTTTCTTTCATTAATATATGTACCTTAATCAATCATTTTGAGAATTAGCATCTTAATTCTAGTTGAAAACAATAAACACATAATGTTTATATATATATTTTTAAATGATGCAGCATCTTGCATAACTTTCATGTAGCATAAAAGGCTTGGTTTGGTAGGTTAGTTAGGTTTTGTCATGATAGGATAAATTTTAACAAAAATGACTATAAAACTAAACAAGGTTTTTATTTTATTGTTTGGTACATAATCAATAAATTCATCTACTTTTAAATTATGCAGTAAATTTACAATGTTGTCCCAAATTACTATCTTCAATGTGTTTTGAAGAGAGGCGGCAGCAGAACACCGTTTACCGGACAATCAAGAGGATGAGAAGAATAGTGGTAGTGCGAGTAGTGGTGGCGGCGGAGAAACACCGTTGTGCAACAGGAGGGCTATGTAGAGGTGTCCACGGTTGGGTTCCCGGTTCGAACCGGCAGTTCCACAGTTTCAAAAATTAGAACCGGAACCGAAACTGTAATACCCCGATAATTAAAAACCCGAATAAAAGAAAAATTTATGAATAAACGAGGGATTCAAGATCCGTTGAAAGTTTAAAGACTCGTATTAAAGAATAGAACTCCTAATGTGAGTTAAAAGTCATTTCAGAAATTTTTGAAATTGAGAAAGAACTCGAGAAAATTCGGTTTAACGTTTATCGTCATAATTTAAGTTCGAGAACTCGTATCGAAGCAGCGTCTGTTTTTCCATTCAATTATTTTACGATACGGAGATAAGGTGAAAAGTTAATAATTCCGACTTTCGGAAGAATGATGTAATTATCGAGAAATCACTATTCATCATTTTGAAAGAGACGAGATAATTTTATTATCTTTTAAAGTTAAGTCCGGAATGCTTTTCTAAGAGAGTCGTGATTTTCCGGAATGTTTTCGAGAACATTATTTTATCGAGAAGTCGAGAACCCGGACTATTAGTACGTTATTATAACGGGTAACAAGAGCAAATAGGAGATTCATTCGAAATTAGATATTTTGGAAAATTAGATATTTTCAAAAGTAGATATTTTGGAAATTAGATATTTTCAAAATTAGATATTTTGAAATATCTAAGAGGCGAAATACGGGATTCAGTCAAATGCCCGGATTTGAAGTTCGAGCCGAGATATGGACACAGCGCGATAATTTACATACACTTTTATCGCGATACGGACCATACGCGAAAATTTTATTTTCGCCGTCAGTGAATAGTAGAACCGAGAACTCGAGAACTTGAGAAATCGAGAAATAAGCATTTTCTCGATTTACGTGCAACTCGATCGGGCCAAAACCCGACTTTAGTTCACGAGAGACGAAGATATTTTTAACGAGTAAGATAGTCGAGTGTGTTGACTCTCGTTTCAACCGAGATAGATAAATAACAAAGAATCGGATCGAAAATATCTAAAAGACGTTTTGGACCCCGGATAATTAGATATTTTACGGGCAACTTTGTGGCCTATAAAAAGACCACAAAGTCACCCCCATTATTCAGATTTCACGTGAGATAGGCAGAGACAAGGTTGGCATGAACAAGAAGAGAAAAGGAGGAGGAGCTTTGCTCCGATTTTCGTCCCGTTCGTCTCGTTCTTCCGATTTCTTCGAAATCTAATCCGATAGAAAGGTAGTCCTCGATCTTACCTATGTTTCTACGATTTCATTTTCATTTTTTGAGCATGATGAAAAAGTGAAATAGGGGCTGCCCTTTTCGATTTTTATCGGGTCGAACCCGAATCGAAAAATGTCGATAATTAGTATTGCTCGTATGAGTTAGATGAACGTGTGTTTTAAGTTTCGATAAAATCTAAGCATGTTAGGTTTTGAGAAGTTAATTTGAACTTGTCGTTTTATATGTTTTCGATTTTTCTCGGATGAATCGAATAGACGAGCATGTATGTAGGTTATAATTGAGTATGTTTTAAAAAGAAAATGAGTGCGGACGACAGTTTCTGCCGGATTTTCTTTCGTCATTTTAAGTACAGAATGAGTAAAATTTTTACATAATAAAATACTAGATCGAGTTAGGAGTAATCTCCAACTTGAATCACCCCGTTTCGTTGTATTTTCGAATTGTTATGAATTTTTCAAAATAGTTGCGCAAACTGTCAATTCTAGCGAAAATCTGGAAATTAGCTAACTTTTAAAATTTGTGAAAAATAGAGTAAAATGATTTTATGTGTTTTGTCTTCGGATTATAAAACTCTACGATGTTATGGTCACTTTAAAGTTTGATTCGTTACAATTGGAAATATTTCCAATTTATTATGATTTTTCAAAGTCAATTGTGCAGTTTTCGACGTTTTAGTTCAAACGTGAAACAGGGGGTTGATTTCCGAATTTTTATGAATTTTTCTGCAATGATTTTGAAAATATTTCCTAAATGAAAGTTGTTCCTTTAAATGTCTTGAACTTATATCTCGAAATTTAGAATTTTTGAAGTACTTTTGAACGTTCAAAATCGAGTTTAACTCGGACTGCGCAAGTGGAAATGTTTGAAAAGTGGAAATGTTGAAATGTTTGAAATGTTGAAATGTTTGAAATGTTGATTTGTTGTTGTTGTTACGATTTGAGAATTAGTTGGGATAAGTTCGAGTGGAGGAACGGAGTCCTCACTCGAGAGAGAGTTGAATGGGGCAATGTTGATGTGTGTTAGTTGGTTTACTCGTTTTGATTAAACGAGGAATAAGTTGTATGAACGTAGAGGTCATGTCGATTTTTTGACCACGTTATGTTCAAAACCTTATAATTCCCTCCTTGTTAGTACTCTTTATAAGACGTACGTTATAACTAAATGAATTAGGGTTATTCCAGAATCATTTAAGCCGAGTTAAAAGAACCGAGAATAATTCTCAAATAACAAAGGATAATAATTCCTTACACTTAGCGAATATTAGATGCGCTCGAAAATATTATCTCACTCGAGGTTTATTTAAAGGGTACGACGAAAGGCCAGGACCGCAGTTCGAGAACGAAGTAGTCGTCAGTCCAGACGGTCCAGGTAGGCTTTCTTTTACAAATCAAATCGTATGCCAAATTGTTATTTTCGCTTTAGAAATGCTTTAGAATTTAAAATGTTATGAAGTATTGCATTGTTGAAAATATTTATATTTTGGTATGATGCGTATCTGTTGAACAATTAATCGATTTCGGGCCTTTAAAGATTTATATCTTGAAGGTTAGTGTACACCAGAACTGTGAGTCATCTTAGCGGGTTGGCCGGTTCAGTGTTCGCGGAAAGTGGCCACTTTCCCGACACACATAATTACAGATATGTTTGATTACTCCAGAACTTAGACTGGCTAGTCGAATTTTAAGATCACACAAGAATTTTTAGTGAACATAGGTTCTTTAGTGACAAAAATCTCTATGTTGCACTATGTTACGACAATGACAATTATATATGTATGAATGCGATTTTGGCATGTGTCTATTGAGTACTTTTGTACTCAGCCCTGCATGTATTTATAAATGTGCAGGTTGAGCTGTGATGTCAAGGAGGAGTGCTCAGCGATGGTTTTGTCAAACTCATAGCAGTAACTCTTGGGGGTTTACATGTCTTCATACATGTAGACTTAGAAAATGATCCAGTTTCCGCTGCAAACACTCTTTTCAGTATTTAGTATTTCTAGACGTTTTGTTTCGCGCACAAAATCTTATTCATTGAAGTACTTATCATGTATTCACCTTCGAGCTATTAACCATTATTCTTATTCATTTCTATATTCTATTTCCGAGTCACGGTTATACCCATCATTACTACAAGTTAGTGAAGGTGGGTCGTGACAGAAACGGTTAAGAAGTTATACGGTTCCGGTTTCGATTCGGTTCCACAGTTCCCGGTTCGGTTCTAAAACCGGCGGTTCCGCGGTTCCACGGTTCGAACCATTTTTTTTTCTCTCTCACATTTATTTTATTGTGTAGATACATATAAATATAAATGTTTCTTACTCCTTTAAGGGAGAATAACTTAATTATTTTAAAAGTATATAATACATAAGTTTTAATTATCTAGAATTTGATATATTGAATTATATTGAGTTATTATAATGATTAGTATTATTATTTTTACAAATCACATTGATTTAAGGAAAAAATAAATTTGAAAAAAGATTGTCCAAATAACATTTATATAAACTTGATTTACAATTTATAACTTACAAATAATAAAAAAAAAATTAAAACAGTTTAATGAATTGCATAAAAAGATACAACTTATTGATGAAAAAAAATTAAAGTTCTATTAAAAAATAAAATAGAATTTATATTTAAGTTACATAAAGAAAAAAATACATTTAAATTTAAATTAAATTTATTTTATATATTTTCCACTCATTATTTAATTATTGATGTTATAATTTTATATAATATTTAAATATATTTTTAAAATTAGAAACAAATAAAAATTCAGTTTTACGATTCCGAACCGGAAACCGCACCATAAACCGCCGGTTCTAAAAATTAGAACCGGAACCAAATTCCTAAAACTTCCAAAAAAATCAAATGCCCCTCCTTCTCTCTTCTGCATTTTTCTTTAAAGCCCCAATTAATTCCACTCATTTCAATTTCATTTACTTAACTCTCCCAAAATCAAACACAGCAAGCCAACAAATTTCAAATCCAAACCCAAACTCAAATTAAAATTTGACATCGCTCCACCTTTTTCCACTACGAGAGCACCACCGATTGGACCTCGCAATGCTTTCCGCCGTCGTTTAATTACTAAAAATGGTGGCGGTGCCGACGCAAATGAGGAGATATGTCATGGTTGTGGCGACGCAGATGAGGCGGCCACATAAAGAGCTCATCCTTTGGCATCGGCTTCACCTTCTTCCGCCACGAGAGCATCGTCTGCCGCCTTTACTAGAGAACCAAGAGGATGGGGAAGAGTGGAGGCGCGATGGTGGCGGCATCAATGCAGAGGAAAGAGTGATGCTTGTGGGGACACAAAGAAGGAGACGGGGAGTAGTTTGAGGATAGTTTTGGAATGTTAAGAAATTGAAATGAAGATAAAACTAAACCCACCAATCCTAAAGCCGAACAGTATATAAGAATGGGCTTACTTTTAATAATGGGCCTAAAAGTTAACAAACTTAAGCTACCAAACACAAGTTTCATCAAGTTAATCTATGTTATTTTATCAAAACAGGACTACCAAAAGAGCCTAAGTGTATTATCATTAACTTGATTAATTTAAAACTAAAGTCAATATATATTTACAAGATCTATTTATTTAATATTTAGGTGTGAGGCGATTGACTTTCAAGTTCAAGTTTAAGATGTGTAGATTCTTACTTAACTTTACGCATTGACTTGAGTATTATTTTTTTTAATATTATGTGATTATTCGATAATATATAATGAGCAGGACCTACGTTGTTCATTTGACTTTAATCTCATTTATTTGCGTTTCATTATGTTCATTAGAAATTGACGTTGAGCAGGATCATTATTCAGTTGTCCATTGACTTTGCTCACATTTATTTCTATACATATTTCGGGTCATTTGATATTGATGTTGAGTAAGACCATTATTTAGTTGTCTATTGACTTTGCTTGCATTCATTTGTATACATATTACAGATCATTTGATATTGATCGGATCATTTGACAGTAATGTTGATCAAGACCGTTATTTAGTTGTCCATTGACTTTGCTCGCACTCATTTGTATACATATTACGGATCATTTGACATTAATATTGAGCATGACCGTTGTTCAGTTGTCCATTGACTTTGCTTGCATTTTTGTAAACATATTATTATTCACTTGTGTAACACCCCACAGAGGGGCTACGCGAAATTAGGATTTAGTGTAATATAATTGAGAAACTATTTTAATACGACAATAATGATGAACAATTGAAGAAGAAAAGAAAACTCTAGAAGTTTGGACACACTGGATACGACATGAGTTCAATGTATGAAGACATTGAATCATAAACATTGAAATAAATGAGATTGAAGGTTGAAAGTTTTGTATTTGACGGTCAACATGATAAGACTATGAATGTGGATAAAGAATGTAATACACAAGGTGAAATCAAATGACAACACAATAAGTATCAATATGACATTACTATCACCTTGTTAATCAATATTTATGAATAACACTCGATCAAGCCCACTTCGTCGCCAGCTCATCATCGTCCTCCTAAAATCTGTTAAAACATTTGGAATAAAAGATTTTGTACTGAGTACTAGTGTACACAACGTGAGTTGTTGCCCGACTTTTTCAGTGAAAAACAACATAAATCTCCATTTAAAGAATATTACATGCACAACCATATGATGCATGACATTTTAAAAAGAAAGTCCACCATACACATACGAAAACAAACATTTTACCATCATATCGAGATCGTCATCATTATTTCCTCATTCACAGTGTTCCACGTTCCAACTAGATGGGAAAACCGAAGTCTTCCGCGAATAATTCCCTTTCGCCAAGACCGGGAAACTTGGCCAAGTTCACCCGATACAGACTTTTCATGTACTTTGGTCGGATCCGGCTCAAGGCACAATTGTTAATTTACATCATTGGCAAAACCAATCAACGGGTACGGTAATACCGATCAGTCACATATAGGTGTAATACCCCGTCTTTTAATTATGGAAATAAACGATATTCGAGAGCGAGTACTATTTATATATTGATCGTTGTTAAATGGGCCCAGTTCTTAATCTCTAAATAATTAATGTTTAAATTC
>JAPKLX010000014.1:745887-818781 GCA_026898415.1 Leonotis leonurus | reverse complement strand
GTTTCACAAAAAGGATTTAGTGAACGTAGGTGCTTTTAAAGACAAAATCCCTACGTGTCACTCTTACGGCATTGACAATTATATATGTATGTGTGTGATTTCGGGCAATGTGCCTACTGAGTACTTTTGTACTCAGCCCTGCATGTATTTATAAATGTGCAGGTTGAGACGTGATGAAAGGATGTGCTATGGCGGGCTTGTCGGACTTTTGAGTATAGACTTGGGTGTCTACGTGTCTTCATACACGTAGACTTATGTTGATCCTGTTTTTCCGCTGCAAGAGGTTCCATTTGTAAATTTTGGCGATGATGCCAATTATGTAATTACTCTTTGTGTGCACTGAACACAGTTAATTAACTATCTTTCATTCAGTCCAAGCTTTCAAGGTTATTCGTAACTGTTATCTTTTTATTCTATAACCTCACACCCGGTCTCTGCCGTGAGGGCGGAGGTCGGGGCGTGACAATAGGATACACATGAGCAAAGTAATTTCACATTTTCAGAAAATGTAGTCCGAGCTTAATAACTCAAAATATCGTACTGTAAATAGATTCACACCTGTCGTTGATGTATGGAGCTCACATTCCATTGTATAAGATATATGGTATTTCTCGGTAAGACCTTACAAGATAAATCTCATGGCTAAGTACAAATTGATAGGTGTTAACCCCTTCACCAACTCAAGCACCTCTAGTTCTTTATGAACATAATGTCTAACCATTATAACATTGACTTATTAATTACACGGTGATCATCATTTACAAGACTCGTCTGCTAACTACTAAAGATGTTTCAATCCCTTGTTAGTAATTAGAGTCATCACTATAGAAGAGTAACACTTATCTTGATTATACGAGTACTTTATCTAATAATATCGCCCGTCAACTTTTAGTAATGACTCATTACAACTTAAAAGGATTTTGGATTCTCATTATACTTCTTCAGAATAATCATGTCGTAAATTTCATTTATAAGGAATGATATTCGTAAATAGCTAATGAGTTGAAATATGTTTGGACTTTCAAAGGTGGTTCTTAGTAAAATCTTATGCAAACACGGTTTGTAAAAATCAGAATAAATGTAAGTATTATTCAATCTCCTTGAAATTTCACACTAGTGTTCTTAAAATATTGAAGTATTGATTTACCAAAAATTAGTCACATTGAAGAAGTTTTGACTTCAAAAATATGTGCACAGGAGACTAAAAAAATGTTATACAACTTGTGTGACATTTTAACTTATAAAAATTTTATGATGTAGTGGTCTTGGAGTTTAATCCAAAAATAATATATATATATATATATATATGTATATATATATATAAAAGCTACTCTACATGACATGATTGAGTTTTCCAAAAAGCATTTTGGTTAAATAAATTTTATATTAATTTTCATATATTTTGCAAAGCAAGGTTGAAACTCAATTTTTATTGAAAATATATACACACTCATTTTTGAAAGAAGGTTCTCTCAAACTATAAATGATAAACTTGTGAAATTTTAACAATAGCTTTACAAAATTCTAAAGTGAATGTTTTTTAAAAGAACATATTCAAAAACTTATTTTTGATACCCCTCAAGGAATAAAAAGTGAGGTTATACTTTCAAGATCTTTTAAGACGATTAAAACTTGAATTTTTTTTAGTCTAGCAAACGAACTCTAATGAATGTGAAATTTTACACAAATACTAAAAACATCATAAGGAACATTCCTTATAAACAATTTTACGTTTTATTGATGAAATAATCTAAAATAAAATCAAATAGTTTCAAAATAATTTTCACAAGCACAACTATTCATGTCATATGAGTAGTTGAATTTGAAAAGTCATGATAAATTGAAAATAACTCCAATTTAGTATAACAAAATTGTAAGATGAACTCAATGTCTTAAATTTGTATTTTCCAAAAAAAAACGCGTAAAATCATTTGAACTCTATTTTTCCTGAATTTTCAAAGTTAGATAAATGCCCAAATTTTTGCAGGATTTGACCGTTTGCGCAACCATTTTGTAAAGTTCATAATAAATCGAAAATACAACGAAACTGACTGATTCAAGTTGGATATTACTTCTAACTAGATCTAGTATTTTATTATGTTAAAAAGATCAAAATTTGGATATTCATACTGTACGAAAATGACGAGATAGAAGCCGGATAGAAACTTCCAACCATAAGAATGTAAAATAAAATTTTATCTCCTTGTTCATCATGTTTCATAATCAACACAACACCAATCTACTAATCCCATAATCAAATAATTATATCATCACATATTAACACAGGACACTCTCTAGCTAATCATACCCCTTTCCGATCTAAATCGGTAAAGAGAAAGAATGACTACCTTATTGAAGAACTAAGGTGATTGAGTGAAGATGAAACTTTGATGGTGGAATTTACCGGAGTTTCCCTCTCCTTGTCGGAGCTACTCTCTTCTTTCCGGATGATAGTTGTAATAAGGGTAGAGAGAAGGTGTAAAAAATCAAACTTACTACTTAATTTGGCCAAGATCTTGGCCTTGCATGGCTGTCTTCCAACCATTTTTTGGATAATTGGGCCTCGAAAATAGAATGTACACATCGAAAGGAAGTCTGAGGTTAAATTTGAGCTCATTTGGTTGCCAGAAAAAATTTCCGACGACAGCCGGCGGTGGTCCGACAGATTTAGTAGAGTTAGCATCGTCTACGAAAAGGACGAGAGAGAGCCTCTCTCTCTACTCTCTCTCTCTCTCTCTAAATTTGGGTTGGGTGAAACAAATGAGGTGGGGAGAGGAAGGAAGGGTGTTTATACTCATTTCGTCTTGAACTTTAATAATTCATCGAGCGCTCAAACAATGTCTGATTTTTACGATCTTTGTGTCCACGGATTCGTCTCGATGAGCCCTATTATTAGTTAGTATAAGTACGTGACAAGAAAAATTATTTTTCCAAGTTACTCATGTGCAAGCATTACCGTTGTATAAATATAATATTTTAATTAAACCTTAAGCTAAAATAGTTAAAGTTTTTAACTACGCTAAAAAAACTAAACATATTCCACCGATATTTTCTTCATAAAATAATAATAATAATATTTAATTAATTTTCCAAGTAAACATATCGATTTTTTGGGAATTTACAATTTGACATAAGGTGATGAGTAGTACCGTTAATTCAAGTTGTCCACACGAATTTGTTCTGCTCACTGCGCCTAATCAAGTTTGATTAATATTCATGTGTACATTCTATTTTATTAAATTGAACAAGCTCGCATAATTTCTCACACTAAGTATATTCATGTATGCACATCCCACATATTAACATTTCAAGTAATTAGTTTGGAGGCGCATAGGGGTTCGAATGACTTGTTTAAAACACTTTAAATTTTAATCTGTATTCTGTTTGCAAAATAATTGGAGTTCGCTTTAAAGTTTGTTTTTCCTTAAATTGATTTAGTAAAGGTTTTTACTTTTCTTGAGTTTTTTAATATTTTATTTAACCAACTATTATTCTTATTCGAAGTTTATTATCCCAAACTTATTTTTAAAAATGTATTTCACATTTCTGAATCAAATATTTATTTAAATTTAGTCATTTAACACCTTGTAAATTAGGGTGTGACATAAGAAGATAAATTAAATATAAAATTCTACTTAGATTTAATGAATTATTTCTCTTGTAAGTTTAAATAAATAAAATAAAAAAAATTAACAAATTAAACAACTCCATTATCCATTGATGTTTGAAAACTATCGAAGTTATATGAATAATTATATTTTTATAAATATTTATTTTGAAAATTAAATAATTTTCAATTATATGATAAAATATTTGACTAATTTAATTGGATTAAATTAATTCTATCATTTTAAATCTAATTTGATTTGATTCAATTTTCGTAAAATCGAACTATATATCCAAATGTTTACAACCTTATGAAAATGTTGGGAACCTTTTTGATGATTGTGGAAATTATTTATATGTTTTGATGATGCAAAACCATAATGCGAAACCTTAATATATATGCATGATATTAAATAGTGATTATGTTTTAATGTATATTGATGCTTATGTATTTATGCTTTATTTGTGTCTAGATTAGATAGACAACAGATGGTTAAGTGTAAGGACAGATCGTGTCCATAGGAACCATCTGTGTTCTCAATAGATCAGCTAACTTGTAAGATCAGGTTGAGTTAACAACCTGTGTCATAGAGTTTGATCTTATTTTGTCTATCTATTAGAAAGGAGATCAACCTGTAAGGCCAGATTAAATTGACGATCTGTGCTATAAAGATCGACCTTGTCATGTAGCAGGTTAAGTCAAAATGTGAGAACAGATTGGTGTAACAATCTGTTCATAGGACTAACATAATTTATCTAGACATAGTTTTTATAGCATATATTTTATCGAATAGGAGGCCAACATACTTACCAAGGAAAGATCGTTAGATTGATGACAGATCGTTAGATCGAGGACAGATCGTTAGATCGATGGACAAGTCGATAAGAAGACCTAGAAGCAGCGCAATAAGATCAACCTTGTATCAAACAGGTTGACATCAAGCTGTATAAGAAGATATACAAGGAACAGATCGTTTTAATCAACATGTGTCTAATAGATCGATCAACAAGTGCACAAACGAGCTACATTGTGAGATGGACAACTAGTTGTGCTAGAAGAAACTCAAGAAAAATGATCTGTGTGTAACAGATCGATAACAAAACGATCTGTTGTTAATGGGGAGTCAGCTCAATGTTTGTTGAATACAACATATTCACCTACAGATTGTTTAATCCACATGTTCTTATGAGATCCAAATTAGCTGTTCATCCCAGTTGGAGGAAGCTAGAATCTACCTATATTGATAAGCTACCTGTCCTATGTTACGTCAATATCCACGTAGGACTAATTCCAACGGCTAGAAGTACAGTCAGCAGCCAACAGTCAAAAGAGCATTTAATGCTTACTGCAAAAGCTGCAAAGACTTCCAACGACTATAATTCAAATATGACTATAAATACTTCAAGCCTTCTTCAGAAATGGTGTTCGTGTGTTCATCACATTGCCTAGAAAAAGCTTCAACGCCACAAGATTATCTCCAGTTTTCCATTGATTAGAGAGAAATCACCATATTTGTGAAGATAAACCCACTAGAACTTATCTTAGATTTGAGCCTTCAAAGCCAATAGTTCTAGTTTCCTCCATAGCCAAAACCTTGGAGGAAGAATGATTATAAAACCGAACCCAGATCTCGTACTCGACGAGTTTAAATAAGAGAGTTGTAATCCCGTACTCAGCGAGAATAAATAAGCGAGTTTTGGCTCGTACTCAACGAGAATAAATAAGCGAGGGATCTAAGGTTAAGGGATTCATCGATCTAACTTTGATCGATCGTGGACGTAGGGGATTTCCCGAACCATATTAAATATTGTGTGTTCTTTTATACTTTACATTGCATTGCTTCGATTCTTTGTTTATCACTCACCAGCGAGCTTATCTAAATAAGCGAGCTGTGCATCTTGAATCAATCTCTTAAACAACACTCGATATAAATAAAATATATTTTCTAAGTGTAAGGGTAGCCAACAAAATATACACAGCTTCCGCACATGATCTGAAGTTGGACTGATCGTCTGGTATGCTCCAGCTAGCTGTCAGTCTATCTGTTCATTGACAGATTATATGCACTTTGTGTTGAGAACTTACTTGAGCAGTTGGATCTCTCTCTACATCGGAGATCGACTGCTATTCCAAGCGAGCTGTTTTGGGATAAACAGCGAGCTGCTTCTTAACCTGTTGTTCACAGCCAAACGCGAAAAAGTTGGAGTGTGGTGTATTCCCCCCACCCCATACACCACACTTGTTCTCCCAGGACCCAACATAAAATAATACTCCATCTGTCCCAGCTAAAGAGATGCGTATTTCCTTTTAGATTGTCCCGACTAAATTAGGGTTTTTCCTTTTATAGAATTAATTAATTAGTCAAACCATTAAATATTTAATTAAAAATTTTAACAACCCACCCCCTCCAAAAAAAATTGTCCAGATGATTCTATCACCATTTCATTCTTCTTAAAACTAAGCGACTCCTCATATATTTATCCATCTTTTTGCATGGAATTGAATCCCAACTCCAATTATCTAATTGATCCTCATCACCTCATACGTTATTAAATGGTGTTGGTGGTGAGATTGTCCAACAACGCCACAATTGTCAATCCTCCGCGATAAATGACAGGAACTGTGGGGTTAACTCAAAGTAATTTGCTCCTTATCCTCGTTATGGGAACATCAGACATCGCCACTCCCCCAACGCAATGACAGATTGAAGTGGTGGGGTTAACTTCAAGTCTTCCACCTCCACATCTTCCCGCCCAATGCGATGCATGACTGATGGGACTGGTGGAGGTTAACTTCGTGTCGTGCACCTTCATGGCTTCCTCACCTCACTGCAATGACTGGTAAGGTTGGATTCCTTCATCGCCAAACCCCTCCCCCCTTTAGGACCGGATTCATTCATCACTACCACTTCTTACCTATTGAAAGGGGTTTCTAGTGGTGTGGAGGGGTCAAAACCATTTTCTAATGATGTGCTTGACTCGACCCATGACCTTAGTTACTTAGCTACGTTTCCTTTCAAGATTTTCACGGAATCTTAGGAAGAATGCATTATTGAGGCTAAAACATCGATGGAGAAATAATGATTTTTGAGGTTTAATAATTGATTTACCTATTGACTGGGGTTGCTCTAATTTGAGACTTGATTTATTTGAAATGTCTAATTTTGAGTTTGTTGTCGAAATGAAGTTTATGTTGTTCTTGTTGGGGGTTGTGTAGCTCTTGAAATGTCTGATGTGGGGTTTGATTTAATCAATGATATGAATTTAATCCGATTTTAGGTTTATGATGTTGTTGATGTGACGTTTATGTTTCATATCTTTGAAATATTTGATACAATCCATTACCGATTCTAGAGTTGGCAAAAGAATCAGGGTGAAGAGGGTCGGCCCAACCCAATGAGCTTTTAGCCATTTTAAGGCCCGCCCAATCCCGTCTAAATATTCTCTAACTTCAAAATATGAGGCCAACTCAACCCCGGGTAGGCCATCCATAGTTACAAATTTTAATTTATTCAAGAAAAAAAATACATTAAAAATTTCATGTTCACTGCGTAAAGTAAAGTCATATGCAATTAACATATTCAAATGCTAATAAATTTCTAAATAAATAATTAAAAAGGTCAAAATCATGAAAAAAAATTATATAAACGTAACACAACCATAACTTAAAGTACATAATAATCCCAATAGAAACACATTTAAAGATTTAAAAGTCATTAGTTCATGAGTTCATCAAAATTATAAAAAATCTAAACATCATGAACAATCTCCAAAAAAAAAATAATTTGTGCTTTGAAAATCATTCGTTTCGTGAGTTCATCAAACATCGACCACATTTTAAGTTTCCTTCGATAACTTGATCTCTTCCACGCCTTTATATATATGTACTATTTTATTAAAAAGATACAAAAAGTATAAGATAGTGTTGAAAAATAAATGTAATCTATTAAATGTGGATTTTGAAGCAAGGATTGTGATAGGAATGCTCAAAATATTGGAATCCATCATTACAAGTCGATGAAATCGAATAACATTCTTTTTTTAATAATAAATTGATGGAACTCGGATGAGAAGTTCACGAAATACAAGATCCACATATTTAAATAAATGAATAAATCATGTAATTATAAACGTAATTAAATACCAATCAAATCATGAAATCACATAAAAGAGATAAAAGTGAAAAGAAATCGAGCCCTAGGCATGCTCCTAAGGAATCGAATTTATACATTTTCCAAGACCACCAATCGGAGAAATGATCTAAATCATTATCCGTGAATAGTTCGACCTCGGAAACTTCTGTCCTATTACCCAATTTATAGTCTCACTATCGTGTGAATTGTAGTGTGGGAATGCTGCTAATTTTAGAAAATCAAGGTGTGTTAATACATTGTGGTGGCCTAATTATCTAGCTCTAGGAATGAAGTACTAGTCGGCCAACACCCCCTCCCGTTTATTTATAAATGTGTTGTGGGCTAAGTTAGGGTTTTAGGGAGAATGAGTGTGAATCTCCAACATAAAATCTAGTTCATTAATGTTTCCAAAATTTCCTTAATTAATGGCCCAGACATTTAAAATTGTCAATTAATTAATCAATAAATCATTATATTAATTAGATTTCATATTAATATTTACCGACTCCACTATAAGATAAATATTGAACTATTCGACATTTACTCAAATTACGAACTTAACCTCTTTTATCATTAATTAATTCCCGCAAGATTTAATATTCATTAATTAATTAAATCCCAGTGTCAACCTATATTAATTAATATATTTATTCTTAAGTGATTCGATTCAGACCTTTATTATTATATATGAAATAAATTTCAACTAACCGGATTTTTATATAATAAACCTTTCTAAACGCCTCACGCGGATATAATCAACTCGAACTCACCGATGCGCAATTCTAATAACTGTTAGGGTTTGACAGTTTGTATACATCAAAACATGCTTTATACTTAGACGATGTATCAGACTTATTTTCAATTTCACTTTAATGAGAATAAATATTTTTATCATTGGTTTGTTATTTATTATTATTGAATTGCAAATAAGTCCACTTATTACAATTGTAGACTGTGTGGTGGATGCATGACCACAGAAGGTAACACAGTCGACTCCTTTGTAATATAAAGTCACAATCTAGACAGACTTGGGCAGTCTAGTCGGTAGAGACTACGATATCATTTGATGCGAGAGCTGACCTTAGCCCGCATAATGATGTCGGTATGTATAAGCGGATACACATGATTTGCATATACATATTGAAAGGTTTCACAGTGAGATAATTTCTAACGTGTTGATACTTAGAACGAGGTCTCGGAAATTAGTTCATTTCTTAATCTATGACGATAACATTAGTATAGGCGGTTAATTATACGCTGCTTTGATTCATCTACACTTGCGGGTTTTTCGTAACCCTAAATAGTGATGTCTTAGGCGGTAGTGATTGGCTTAGCTAGAAGTGCTTGATTGTCAGTCGTACAAAATCGCATCTCGGTGACACGAGTTGATTAAATCCGCGTGAGGCGTTCCAAAAGGTTTATTGCATAAGAAATACGGCCGGTTGTGTATTTATTCCATATGTAATAATTAAGGTCTGAACCGGATCACTCACGAATAAATATATTAATTAATTGTGAGTTGTTAGCAAAATCAATTAATTAATGGATTTAGAAAATCTTAAACGTGAGAAATAATTAATGACAAAAGGGTTACATTCGTAATTCGAATGAATCGTGGTGAGTTCAATATTTATTGTATAGTGGAATTGATAAATATTTATAATAGAATTGCACTTTATTGCATTTCCATGGAGTAATTAATTGGAGACCAAATTAATTTAAATTAATTAATTTAAGTTTAAGGTTGACCAAACAATTAATTAAATTTAATTAGGCCCAAAGATGACTTGAGAATTAATTTAATTAAATTATAGATTTGTCCAAATCCAAATTAATTTTAATATAATTCAAATTTGCATTTGAATTATAGTTGGAAACTTCAAAAGATTAAAGTGAGAATATTATTATTTGGATCTAATTTTTAGAAAGCCCTAACCTAGCCCACAATATCTATAATAAAAGGAGTACAAAGAAGAAACCCATCTCTCTCTCCCCTAGACATAGAAATTGGCGCCCATGGTTCAAGGCCCGCCAGTTCCAGAATGTAAACTGTCGATTCATGGTTCACCGGAATGTGACCCTTAACCAGACGGTTCCGATCCAGTCTTAAAAATCGGTTGTCCTCAGAAGCTTTGAAGACAACCTTTTTCCTTTTCTCATGTCGTCCTTCGGTCAAGGACCGCTTTCCTCTGATAATGTATACCCCACTAGTGCATACCTCCAAAGTCGGTTAGCTTTTGCTTGATTTGTTGGCTTTCGCCTTCCTCAACCAAGAGTTGGATACCTTTTTCTCGATCCGATGTTGCAAGGTAGTTACTTTGTTCGCATTCCTCGATATATGCAGGAGTGGACTCGAAGGCCAAGTACCCGATCTCTTCCACGACTGAACACCCGTCTTCTCAAGGGCCAGTAGCTCAAGCTGATGCTGCTATTTCCGAAACAAGTAAATACGGCCGTGCTCGAAGAGTCTCCAGACGATATTTTTTGGCCTTTACCTTCACTTTCTGGACGTGCTCCTCATCTTCCTTTATCTCACGGTCAACGTCTTCATTCCATCTGGTCATTCAGAGGTGGGCCTTCTCCTGTAGGCTTAGCCTCACCGACGTGAAAAAAGCCAACACGTCTTCTTGGGCTCAGTTGCAGTCGAAGAGGGCCTTCATGCTACCCGACCCATTCCTTATAGAACTCTCCGAACTTCTTTTTCACTATTGTTTCCATTAGTGTAGAGAGATACATATAAAGAGATGGGAGAATAGAGGGTAGAGAGAGATGGAGTGAGTTGTTAGGTTAAGGGAGTGAAAATGGAGGGAGAGGGGAGAGACCACACTAACAACGTATCTAAATAGTCGTTGCCCCCCATGCGTGTGATATTAATGGCTTAAAATGCATTGATTTTGCACGGCTCAAGATGTATTAATTTTGGATAGTGAGAGAATGAGAGTGAAAGCTTGAAAGATTTTAGTGAAAGATAAAGATATGGTGGAGATGAATTTATAGAAAGGATGCAAGGGTGTTGGCCCACGGACACGAGGGGGTTTGTCGGGCCACGGTTAATCGTCGATTTTCAACACTTCATGTGAACAGCAGTTTTGTGAAGTCCCGCTGAGCCTGACCCGTCAATTAACCACCGGATTACAATTTGTCAAACCTTCGAATCGTAATCGGCCCAACTTCTTACGATTTCGGGCCAATTTGAAATTGTTAGCTACCAGTCCGGGCTTTTAAAAAATTATATTTCCTTCAAAATCTAAATTATTAATATATTATTATCGGGTAACTAGAACCCAACCCGAACCTGACACAATAATTTTGTATTTTTATCGAATCAACTTGATAACGATTCGAACCCGATAAGACTTCTAACTCATTAATTTTGTGCATGTTTGTGTCGTATTATCGTGTCTTAAAAATTGACATCCCTACCTCTACAAGTCAAATATAGTATTTTCGTGAATCTCTATCAAAATACAAAATATATATACATTTATGGAATAAAAAAATTAAAAAAATAAATCACGAACTTATTTTAGTACTATAATTTTAAAAATGATGAATTAAATCACAAATTTTTTTATTTTTTGTAGTTAATATCTCACTAGCATTTTTGAAGATAATATATGTGAAGTGGTTATCTGACCTAATATTCAATTGATGACATAAATATCCAATATAAATTATATAATGTATAACAAGCCGACATTTAATTTTTTTTTACGTTCAATCTCATCACATTTATTGGGATTTTTTTTCAAAAAAATCATAGGCATATTTCATAAATTACTCAAAATCCAAAGATACAATGTTAAGTAGCCATGATGAAAATTATCTTACCAATCTATTGCATTCAGTTGGGATTGAGCAAAAGTAGCTAATTCATGAGCTGTTCTATTAGCTTCTGGACGCATATGACTAATTGAGGAAAGACATTGCAATTTTGCATCAGAAATGGCTTCAAACAACTCCTCACATAACACACTCTTCGTTTTATCCTCCTCTTCCAACACCCGAACAGCTAGTAACGAATCCGTAAACACCTCCCCCGACATATAGCCCATCTCTATACATTTGCATAACCCAAAAAAGATTGCCTTAAGTTATCCCATAAGAATTGTTTCAGCTCGTACAACAAGTTTAGCCCTTGCACAAAGTACATCTCCTTTATCCGATTTCCCACGTTCATCTCATCATCCACTGCATAGTCCACATCCAGACGGACTCAACCGCGTGCTGGGCATCTTCATTTACGCTCCCCTTCTTTCGGTAACACACAAGCTGCAGTGGCAACTTGCAATCTAGCAACATGGTGCTTCTCAATTAGTTAATAACATTTATCTTTAAAACTTCATTCCACATCTTTTGCCTATCATGCTTCTCCTCACACAAACTATTCCAAGTATTTCGCTTTAAAAATATGAGCAACTAGAGAATTTGGAAACTGAATTAACCTCCACACTTGTTTAGCGAGCAAAGATTTATTGGATGCAACAAGGTTCCTGAAACCCATACCCCCTGATTCTTAGGCAAGCACAAATTCTTTCAGTTCATCTAGTGCATCTTTATCCCTTCCTCCTTATCTCCCACCAAAATTTAGCACATAATCTTTCCAAATCTCCACAAACCGACGTTGGGATTCGAAAACATGTCATGGTATAGGTTGGCAAGGATTGAATAACTGACTTAATGAACACTTCTTTTCCTCCTTTTGAAAGACATTTGTTCATCCAAACCCCAATCCTAGTTGCAACCCTTTCTTTAAGGAAGCCAAACTGAACTCTTTTATTTCTCATCATAAATGTGGGCAATCCAAGATATAAATTATGGCTCTGGACTTCAGGAACCCCAAATATCTTTTGCACCACATCAATGGTCTTTCTCTTAGCTCCTGGACTGAAGGTAGGAGCAAATTTCTCAAAATTAATCATTTGCCCAGATGTATTTGAATACAAATCAAGAGCTCACTTAATATTTGTTGGTTCATTCTCATCTGCCTTAAATAATAAAAGGCTTGTCATCAGCAAAGAAAAGATGAGATATAACCGGCGCCGCCCTAGCTACCTTAATTCCCGAAAATAATTGTTTCTCCACCTATGCCTTTAGGATTGAAGAAAGCCCTTGACCACAAATAACAAACAACAGTGGCGATAGAGGATCTCCTTGTCGAATACCCGGTGATGCTTGTACACTTATGTAAACTCCCCCGTTTATAATGAAAGAATACTTGACAAAAGTAACACATCTCATGATAAGATCAATCAAATTTCAACTTAGCCTCATCTCCTCCATCATGAGTTTCAGAAACGGTCATCAACTCTATCGTACGCTTTAGGGGGTGTTTAGCTAAGTTTATAAGCTCATTAAAACAACTTAGAAGTTGTTAACGAGCTTATAAGTAAAAGTGTTTGGAAATTTAAGCTCTTTGAGAGCTTATAAGTTGTAAAAATAAGTACCCTAACTTATTTTCACAATTTATAAGCTCTTGCAATAGCTTATAAGCTACAAGAAAGAACTTATAAGCTCTTTAAAATAAACTTAGCCAAACATCCTCTTACTCATATCCAACTTAGCTGCAACAAACGTCTCCTTTGCTTTCTTCTTGCCTCTAATCCAATTCATAAACTCGAAACCAATAAGGACATTATCATAAATTAACCTCTATTTATGAAGGCACTTTGTGTATCATCAATAACAATTCTCAATCTGTTAGCCACCAATTTAGCAATAACCTTGTAAGATGTATTACAAAGACTAATTGGCCTATAATTCTTTACCTCTCTCGGATTTATTACCTTTGGAATCAAATGAAATGTATGTCTCATTCCATTGATTCACATCCTCTTGCCTATTCAGAATTTTCAAACAATCATGCGTAACCACTTCCCCAATCTCTCCCCATAACTTCTAACAAAATATCACTTGAAATGCATCTGGTCTGGGAGCCTTTGTGGGATGTATTTGAAAAACGTTTTTCTATGTATTTGAAATAACGTTTTTCTAACTTCATCCGCCGAAAAAGGTTCATCACAATTCTCCAAATAATGATCAAGCGCTCTGCCTCTAAACAGCCCTGATACGTCCCTCATTACCCCTTCTTCAGGTTCATAAGACTTAAATAATTTTGAAAATAAGTCTTGAACCACACAAGCAATCCCCATGAGCTAGCCAATTAATACGTGATCTTCGCCGCCAATGAACTTCCTCCTTATGAGTCAAATCCTCAATCCGGGCCGAAAGCAATCTCAAATCATATGTTTTATCTTTTTTCCCTTGTGATTAAGTACTTTCTCTCTAGCCTTCCGCAATTGTTTAATCATCTTTCCTAAATGATCGAACCACGTACTTATCTTTAACTTTTCTGAAAGTGGAACTCTTCCAATCTCCTTCCACTCCATTAGGAAATCCTCCACAAAAGTATATTCCAAAAACCTTTTCTGTTCAAAAAAGAAAGTTTGTGCTTGTTCCCTAAGTAGTAGCTCTTGGCAACCCTTTTAACAAAAGGTCTGAATCATATTCATCAAGAGTCTCCATCTTGGACATTGCACACATATTTGTCCATGTAGGTGTTGTAACAGAATATGATAATTGAGTAATCGAAATAAAGAGAAACGTAAAGAGACATAGATTTACGTGGTTCACCAACGTTGTGTTGGCTACGTCCACGGGCAGAAAAATGAGAACAAATTTTATTACGATAGTGATGGCTACAGATAGAGAATGCGTGCCCTACTTCAATATAAATAGAGTACATCAGATGGGTTGGGCCCAATAACACAATTCAGGCCCAACATAACAATAATGCATACCGTCGGGCCGGGGACGTCGCCCCCACTTGACCTCCCGACTCGCTGACCGGGCAGCGAGACCCTTATTTGTGTAGCGGCAAACCAGATTTAAGGCATATTAAGAGTAGGTGTAGCAACAATCCTGTCCAATCTAGCCATAATAGATGCATGGCCCTCCCTTTTATTCCGCCATGTAAATTTCCCTCCTGCAAAAACATCCTCATGGTGACAATCCATTAAAACCCTCCGAAATTTCTCCTCGAACCACCTTATCGTGCCTCCATTTTTTTTTTCATCCCAACTTAGTATTTCATTAAAATCTCCTCCCACCAACCAAGGAAGAGAGTTAAATTCCTTAAGATTAGCCAACTGACGCAACAACATCCAAGAATGTGGTCTCTCAGATTTAATAGGATTCCCATAAAATCCCGTAAGTCTTCATCTTTTCCCATTAGTTCGTACAGAACAATCAATATGACCAACGAGAATGATAATAACTCCACATCCAACGATTGCTTCCATAGCAATAAAAGACCCCCACTTTTCCCACAAGCATCTACCATAAAGAACCCTCGAATCCTAGCACATCTCTCCACCATTTACACTTTAGCATACTTAGTCTTGGTCTCACAAACAAAAACTAAATGTGGGAAAGTGTCGGCAAGAAGCCGACAAAACTCTCGGAACGCGTGAGGATTCTCCAACCCTCTCGTGTTCCAAATAACGCAATTCACTGTAATCGAGCAGTCTCCGCCGCTACAAAATCAGCCCTCTTCCTCATCCTCATCGATAAATTTTCTGATTTTTAGCTTAGATTCATCATCCTTCTCTTCAGTGTCTATTCTTCACTTCTTTCATGACCAATAATACCCCCTCTTGGTACATTTCCACTAACTAATCCCTTACCTTGTTCACCCTTCTCCCTTGCCCTCTTCTTTTATTTTATTTTTAAATAAAATGATTTAGCTATTCCTTCCCGCCCAATAACTTCCCGCCCAATAAGCATACCAGACACGGTTATTGGGGAGAGTGTATAAAGTAATGGTGTGGAACATTCAAATAAGTAAATTGTGAGTCTGTGACAAGCATGGTAGAACGGAGAGACTACAAAAATTATAAATTTATTATTTAATTTACAAAAATATATAAAATTAAATTTACAAAATTAATAACTTCGAGATTTATTTTTTGAAAGCTGAAATGTAAAAGTAAAGGGCCGTAGAGGCAAGGGGTTTGAGTCAGGGTTTTGATTATTATATACAGAGAATAGAGCAAAGGGAAGACGACGAGACTTGCCAAACAAAAAAGTGGAAATCAATGGATTCATTCTCGTCTCCGTCGAGCGCTTCATCTCCAAATTTCTCAACAGATGACATAATGAATCAGCTTAGAACTCAGCTTGCACAGGCTTATGCCGAAGAATTTCTCGAGGTATCCTCTCTCCCTCTTCTCGTCTCCTGCACTTCGAAGCCCCCTACTCATAGCTTAATTTACTTCACCTTTTGTTTTGTTCCTAATTTCATGAACCTAGCATTAGATGATGAAAAGGGGGAAATGTTTTCATGTTTGATTTTGTGCGTCGGTTAAGTTAAAAAGTTAAATTTAACGGATTTCTCTTAGATAGGAGTTTGGATGGATCCATTTGATTTGCATTAAACAGTTATTGATTTTTAGTTTGAAAGATTTATTTATTTAGAATGATATCATGCCACGCCAAGGACGAACTTGAAAGTTAAAGCCAGGATAGAGTTGCGGACTAGTTTTGGCTATGTCAAAGCTGCTTGATGTTTCAATATGCTAGTGCAGAATTGGAAGCTATGATCTTGCTTATGCAAGCTCATTCAAATTTATTGCTCAAAATTGCATTTACCCTCTACTTTTACAAATTTTGTGATGAGAATAATTTTTTCAATGATTGGTGTCCCTTGAAAAGTAGTCAACACACTCTTTGAGGTTCTTGGGTAGTTATTATTTAGGTTAGCTTATTATATGATACAATAAAGATGACATGTAGAAATTGAATTTTGATCAACTAGGCAGCTTCTTCACTTTTAAGTCTGATCCAATAATGGATCGTTGGATTGGGTTAGTGATAGGATGTGGCCCACCAAACAAGGCCCAATGAAAGCCCATTAGTGGTACTTCGGCCCAAGAGCAGCTCGGCCCAGTATCACCTCGGCCCAAGAGCAGCTCGGCCCAACAGTTTGGCCCAATAGCTCGGCCCATAAGCCCAGCACCTCGGCCCACTTAGCATAACCGCTTCTAAATTATCTATAAATAGGCTCTCAAAGCTAGATTAAAAAAGGGAATCTGTATTTGAGATTTTAAGATCATAAATATATCAGCTCTCCTCTCCATGGACGTAGACTTCATTAAAAGTCGAACCACGTAAATCTTGTGTTATTACTTTCTTCACCTCGTATTACTTCACCTCGAAAATTAAGATCGATCACTGGCGCCGTCTGTGGGAAACGTTATAAATTTTGTGGATTCGATCAAGATTTTCCGAAGTGAACACCGGATGGTTAGATCTACCCGCTCTACCGCCATAACTGCTGCTGCTAAAGGAAAGCAGAACCAAGCCGAGCTGCCCCCCGTACCTGCCGATCCACCTCGTACCTCTACCAACGAAGGGGATGTACGTCGGGTACAACCTAATAGACAGCACTTACTCCGTCGCCGAACTCTGGAAGGCCATGTGGAGGACGTTCATTCGAACCGATCTCACGATTCTATCAATAGCGGAGGGCTGAATCAGGATAACCAACGAGGAAACACCTCACTCCAACCTCAGCTCGGAGATGCGCTCAAAGCGTACCTAGACCTTCACGAACAAGACTTCCTTAAATTTGCCGAACAGCATCGGCAACAAGACATGAACGAGGAAGATAGAGCGGGACCATCACGACAACAACCTCGTCCCTCGAACCAGATTATCGAGGAGAGAAATGACGAAGTCCCCCGAAGACAGCATGATCGCCGA
Organism: Leonotis leonurus; assembly: GCA_026898415.1. Lineage (NCBI taxonomy): Eukaryota > Viridiplantae > Streptophyta > Magnoliopsida > Lamiales > Lamiaceae > Leonotis > Leonotis leonurus. Next base: position 801,280 of record JAPKLX010000014.1, on the reverse strand, counting down.
GGAAACACTGCCTCACCTCGGCGAGGTTCAACTTCGCCTCGTCAAAACGTCGTCCCTTCCCGACGTGACGAGGAGTACCGAAGAGGGAGGACACCACCTCGTCGAAACGTCGACCATTTTCGACGTGACGAGGACGACCACAGAGAGGGAAGATTCACTGTTTACAGCCGAATCGCTACTCCCTTTACCAACAAAATTCTCTATACTCCGCTTCCATCAACATATAGAGTCCCACCTATCAAACCCTACAATGGTTCCTGTGACCCGAGCAACTTTTTGTCACAGTACCAATACAATATGCTGAACCAGGGTTTAGCCGAGGACGTCTATATGTGCAAAGTCTTCCCCGAACTGTTGGTGGACAATGCACGAAAGTGGTTCGACAACCTGCCGCGCTGCAGCATAGGGTCGTATGCCGACCTGCTGGATGCCTTTGAAAGACGCTTCTTCCAGAAAGCCGAAGCAAAAATGAGTTCGGCTCAACTCCTTACCTTGAGACAAGGACGAGGAGAATCCATCAGCGACTTTTTGGCTAGATTCTACAATGAAAGCCTCAAGGTCGACCGCCTATCCGACGAAGTCCTCATCTCGGCATTCCAAAATGCCATTCACTCCGGCACTCTCTTCAGGGAGCTCGTAAAAGAGCGCCCCCAAACCTCCAAACACTTGTGGAGGATTGTTGATACATTCGCCGAAGCGGATGAAGCCGATAGGAAGAAGCGGGCTATTGACCGACCTGAAGGTCAGGATAAGAAAAGAAGGGAGGAACGAGCCGATCACGGGCAGAATCGACGAGGTGCCCTTGAGAGAATCCAACGAGGTCCACTAGCGTCCTGCCTCGGACCTCGGCCTAGTCAAGAACAAGATCGGTTCACTCCACTAAGCAAACCTCGAGCAGAAATCTACGAACTCCATACGAACTTGTTCTCAAAGCCTCCACCTTTGTCCCGAACTGGATCGAAGAGACGACCAAAAGACAAGTACTGCGAGTTCCATGAGGACCACGGCCATGACACCGAGGAGTGCCGAAACCTCGCCTCGGAAATCGACCATCTAGTGCGAGATGGCACTCTCGGAAAGTACCGAGGTCGAAATCATTAGGAGACCCGACCTCGGAGCAGAAACAAGCGAAGTAGAAACAGAGGAGAAAACTGCAAACCCCACCACGATAAGAAACCGAGGCATGATGACGAGGACGAGGATGAAGATCAGCCTCAGTACGATGGAGTCATCACTGCCATCATCGGGCTGCCGCAAGGTTCGACGAGGTCCTCGCTGAAAGCCGAGGCTCGGAACCAACCATCGGAAGAACCCTCTCACAAGAGGTTCAAAAAGGACGAGGTCATTACCTTCTCTAGCGATGACCCCGTCCCTCACGCCTCGCCTCATCAAGATGCCACCATTATCGAAGCCGTGGTGGCCAATAAATTAGTACACTGAGTGTTCGTCGACAATGGGGCCTCGGTAAGCGTACTCTTCAAGAGCTGCTTCAACAAACTTGACATCGAAGAAGCACGCCTAAAACCAGCACCCGTCCCGTTGAAAAACTTCACACAAGGGGAGACCTCGACGGATGGTACGATCTCGCTCCCCGTGACAGTAGGACGAAGCCCATTATCTACTACAAAGATAATCCACTTCTTCGTCGTCAAAGCCAACTCTCCTTACAACATTATCTTAGGAAGAGATTGGCTAATAGCGACGAAAGCAGTCTGCTCGGCCTACCATTTGACGATCAAAATACCTTCAAGGAACGGAGTTATCACGCTTCGGGGAAATCAAACACAGGCCAAGGAGTGCATGCAGGTCGCACTCCGAGGTTCTGGTGTGCAACATCCCCAAGCATAACAATTACAGAACCCCGAAGTGACGAAGTCGACCTCGTCCGCTGCAGAACCTCTAGAAGACGTCGTACTATACGAAAACGACGCGTCCAAGGTCGTCAAGGTCGGTTTCGTCGGGGGAACCGAACTCCGAGGTCAGGTTATACGACTACTTCGGGAGTTCAGAGATATCTTTGCCTGGTCACCTCTAGACATGACCGGGGTGTCACCAAGTGTCATCACCCATCACCTCAACATAGGTCCCGAGGTGAAACCAGTTCGGCAAAAGCAACGAGCTTTTGCTGCTGAGAGAAATCAAGTGATACACGACGAGGTACGCCAACTACAACAAGCCGATATTTTATTCGAGGTAAAATATCCGACGTGGCTGGCTAACCCCGTAATGGTGAAGAAGCAAGGAGGGGGATGGCGCATGTGTATTGATTATACCGACCTCAACAAACACTGCCCTAAGGATTGTTACCCCCTCCCCAACATTGACAAGAAAGTGGAAGCCCTCGTCGGTCACGAGGTGTTTAGCTTCCTCGACCTGTACAAAGGCTATCACCAAGTCCTCATGAGTGCCGAGGACGCTCCGAAGACAGCCTTCGTTACAGACTTCGGCATTTTCGCTTACAAGAAAATGCCCTTCGGACTCAAAAACGCTGGAGCCACATATCAAAGGATGGTTGACAAGATATTCGAACTTCACATCGGCCAGATTGTTGAAGTATACGTCGATGACATCGTCGTCAAAAGCAAAAAAGTCAACACTAGCTTAAACGACCTCCAGGTCGTCTTCAAACTACTTCGCGAGGTGAACCTGAAGTTAAATCCAGGAAAATGTACTTTCATGGTCCAGTCCGGAAAATTCCTAGGGTGCTGGGTCTCTCGCGAAGGATTAAAAGCCAATCCAGCAAAGGTCAAGGTCGTCCAAGAGATGCAAGTGCCGAAGTCAGTCCACGACGTACACAGGTTAACGGGCTGCCTGGCCGCACTCAGCCGATTCCTATCTAAAGCAGCCGAGAAGCAACTCCCATTCTTCAAAATCTTAAAGAAGGCCCCGAACTTCGAATGGAGCGACGAGCACAAGTCAGCCTTCGAGAATTTAAGAAGGTACCTCGACAACTTGCCCACATTGTCCGTCCCAAGAGAAGGAGAAGTTCTTTCCTTATACCTCGCCGCCTCGGACGAGTCAATAAGCGCAGTTTTAGTACGAGAAGGACCTCGGCAGTTACCCATATACTTCATAAGCCGAGCTCTAAAAGGGCCAGAAACGAGGTACCAACCCCTGGAGAAGGTCGCACTTGCCTTGGTGAATGCTGCAAGACGACTTCGACCATACTTTCATGCTCACCCCATACAAGTATTAACCGACCTCCCACTTCGGCAAGTGCTCACGAAGCCAGAAGCTTCGGGGCGAATCGCCAAATGGGCGGTCGAACTTGGCGAGCATATGATCTCCTTTGCACCTCGGCAGGCTATCAAAGGACAAGCACTGGCGGATTTCCTAGTAGAGGCAGTATTCGCCGAGCCTCCGAAACCCTCCAAACCGTCCGAGGAGAATACCGAAGAAGAAATGCCGAAGACACCTCCAGCAGATTGTTGGAAAGTTTACGTGGATGGGGCGTCGGGCAAAAAAGGAAGTGGAGCCGGAATTCTGTTCGTCAGTCCGGAAGGGAAGGAAGTCCCTTACGCTCTACGGTTAAGCTTCCCAACCACAAATAACGAAGTGGAATACGAAGCCCTGATAGCCGGACTTTGCCTCGCGCAAACTCTCCGACTACGAGCTATACAAGTCTACAGTGACTCCCAGATCATAGTGAGTCACGTCCTAGGCAAATACGAAGCACGGGATGAGAGGATGAAAAAATATCTCCATAAAGTCAAAACTTTACAAGAAAGCTTCTCATACTTTGAGTTGATACGAATCCCGAGAGGCGATAACGACCGAGCTGATGCACTAAGCAAGCTCGCCTCGTCATCCACAGCTTCTCCTGTAGAAGAAGTCACAACTCGAAGTATCGACGAAGCCGAAGTGAATATGGTGTCCGATGACGAGCCGAGCTGGATGACACCACTTCGGGATTATTTAGAAAGAGGTGAACTCCCTGCCGACAAGATTGAAGCTCAGAAGCTTCAAAGCAAGTCAGTCAAGTATGTTCTCGATCAGGGAGTATTATACAAAAGGTCGTATCTTCAACCTCTTCTAAGGTGCGCAGGATCGAACCAAGCGAACTACATATTACGTGAAGTGCACGAAGGATCCTGTGGCAGTCACATCGGAGCTCGGGCTCTAACCAGAAAGATTATGAGATGGGGATACTATTGGCCGACCATGCTCCAGGACGCAGTCGACCTCGTCAAGAAGTGTCCGAAGTGCCAGATCCACGCAAACGTGCCGAGGTTACCTCAAACCGAGCTAACTAGCATGCAAAGCCCATGGCCCTTCACGCAATGGGGGATAGACATCGTTGGCCCGTTTGAGCAAGCCCCTGGCCAGCTTCGATTCCTAATAGTAGCCATCGACTACTTTACGAAGTGGGTAAAGGCCGAACCTCTTGCAAAAATTACGAGCAAAAAAGCCCTCAACTTCGTCTGGAAGAACGTAGTCTGCCGCTTCGGTATACCTCACGTCCTCGTCTCGGATAATGGAACTCAGTTCACGGACAAGACATTTAGAGAATGGTGCTCCGAACTTAACATTCAACAAAAATTCACCTCGGTAGCACATCCTCAGGCAAATGGCCAAACCGAAGTCACGAACCGAACAATAGTCAAAGGTTTGAAGACTCGTCTCGACAAGGCCAAAGGAGATTGGGCAGAAAATTTACCCCAAGTCCTCTGGTCCTACCGAACTACCCCTCGGACATCCAATGGAGAAACACCATACAGCCTCGTCTACGGGACCGAGACAGTGATTCCAGTGGAGATCGGTTTGCCGAGCCCCCGAACTATAAATTTCACAGCCAATACCAACGAGGAAGGCCTCCGAACTAACTTGGACCTATTGGAAGAAAAACGAGAACGAGCCTATATACAAGAAGCTCGGTACAAACAGCAAGTAGCTCGGTATTACGATAACCGAGTGAAACATCGACAGTTTCAAACAGGCGACCTCGTCCTTAGAAATAATGAAGTTAGTAAGGCAGAGAAGCTCGGCAAACTAGAAGCAACCTGGGAAGGCCCCTATCAAATCCAAGATGTCCTCGGCAAAGGGTCGTACAAGCTAGTCCACATATCTGGCGAGCCAGTACCCCGAACTTGGCATGTTTCTCACTTAAAGAAATATTACTTGTAATTTAAGACAATTCGAATTTTATTTCTTATATATAGTTTTTATTCTGTGTACATGTCCGAATTAAGCTAAAACTCCAATTATGGAGTAGCCTCTAGGGAGACCACTCCTATCGATAAATTCGACAAACAAGGAACTAGAAAGCCTAAACTTCGTCCTCAGACGAAGTGGCTGATTCAAAGCCTAAACTTCGTCCTTAGACGAAGTGGCTGATTCAAAGCCTAAACTTTGTCCTTAGACGAAGTGGCTGATTCGAAGCCAAAACTTCGTCCTTAGACGAAATGGCAGATACAAAGCCCAAATTTCATCCTCAGACGAAGTGGCTACTCGAAGTACACAGAAAGAAGTTCGTCCAAACTTCGGCCCCACCCCGTCTACAGTCACTCCAAAGTACATACTAATCGTCACAAACACCTCGAAGCAAACTTGATTACACAAATTAAGTAAAGCTTTAGAGAAGTAATGATGATGAAAAGTTGTATTTTATTTCATAAAAAAAGTATATTACAATCATGGTGGAGGGTCCGAGCCCGGAGACCTACTGAAATTGAGATACTTCTCCACGAAGCCCAGACCCGAGCTCGAGCTGGCGCCGCCATGACCGAGCACTGAATCCAAAAAGGCCATCCCCTCGCCACGGCCAAAACCACCTCGACCTCGACCTGAAGGCGTAGATCGACCTCGGTTTGGAAGCACAGCTCGTCCTTGGCCACCCGAAGCACGTCGCCCTCCACCTCGAGACATGATGGCAAGAGTCTCTTCTCGAGTTCGACCCAAAGTGAGGGGAGGAGCGCCAGCCGAACTCCTTTCCAACTGACCCGAAGAGGAAGCCTCGAGTGAAGCCTTCTTAGACTCGATCCACCTCTTCAGCTTCGGGTTCCTCTTCTGAATAATTTTGTACATGGATCCGAGCTTGAGAAGCGCCTCTTCCTGCTCACGAACTTGCCAGGAGTCATCGCCGTACTTCTCTATGTACTTCTTCGTACGAGCTCGGACCTCTTTTATTTGTGTATGGACCTCGTATATGGTCAGGCCACCATTTTTATGTATACGGTCCTCGTATTCCTCGTGCTCCTCGGCCACGGCTTTAAAGGTCTGGAGGTCGTCCTTGACCTGCTTGAACTTATCCTCCAACTCCAAAAACCTCGCATGCTCCCCGTCCAGCTTCTCCTGGGCCAACCGAAGCTTCGCCTCGAGCTCGGTCTCGATGTTGGCAGCTCGGCAGTCCGACGAAGCTCGTTTATTTCTTGATTAGACAGCGAGGTAGGGGAGAAGTCAAAAGCAGACTACAAAAGCAAAAGAAGTAAGCAGTTCAGCAAGAGGCACAGTTCAAGAAAGTATTTTATATACTTGTGGAAAAGCGCCTCCCTAACGGAGACGTGATACAAGCTAAAAAAAAAAAAAAAAAACAACAAAACTATCGCTCCCCGACCTCGGGCCCCTCAGCGCCGCCGCCCTCACCGCCTCCCTCCTCGGCATCGGCAGCCGGCCTCCTAGCCAGATCGGCAATGATAGCCTCAAGACTGTCATCCCGATCCACCGGGCAATGCCGAACCGCCTGCTCGGACAGCAGGGTCGTCTGCTGCGCGAGCCGCTCCACCACCGGGATGGCCGCGGTGCACTCCACGAGCACCTCCGCGTACTCCCGCATCATCTCCTCCTTAGTCACCTTTTCATACCCGTACTTGACTTTATCAAGCTCGGGGTAATCCTTGGCAACCAAGTCGAGCGCTGCCGAAGTAATCGGCGTGCTCATGGCGGTCACCAGCTGCGCCGCCACGGTGCCGAAGTACTTGGAGCGGAAAATCCGCTCAGCAAGCGCTCGCAGCACGCCGCCCTGCTCGGCCGCCGCCCAGGCCATCCTCTCCCTCTCCTCGGCGAGCTCCCCCCTCAGCCTCGCCGCCTCGGCCTCCGCCTCGGCCACCTTCCTCTCCGCCGCGAGCAGCTCGACCAGAGTCCTGGCCTCCTGCTCCTCCGCCTTCGCCGCCTCGGCCCTCGCCCCCTTGAGCTCGGCTTTTAAGGCCCTGAACTGCTCGACTCCGTCAATGACAAAGTGCGAGAGGGCGCTCAGCCCGTCCAGCACCATATTCGCCTCCTGCACGGGATATGTCAGCACAGCACAAAAAGCATAAAAGTAGGTAAGGCTAAAACCTCTTCCACTCACCTCGGGAAACGGGGCCCTACTAGCTGCCCCCGACCCGGACGCCCGAGCATCCGGGCCTCTCACCTCCTCCCTCCGAGGCTCCTCCAAGTCAATCACGGGCGGAGTCGACCCGATCTCCACCCTCTCCACCCTCTCCGGGCGCGGCGTCTCCTTGGCGGCCGAGGTGACTCTCGGCCTCTTCTTCTTCCTCCTCAGGGCCGCCTGCAACACTTCGGGATCCACTGCAAAAGTAAAGCAAACATTAAACTCCAGTTCGGAGCAACGAGGACAGATAACACAACCCAAAAACCTCACCCGGATCCACGTCGGCGACGGTGTCGCAGGGGCTTAGCCCGTGCCTCGACAACTCAGCCTCGGCATATTTCCTCTTAATCACACCGAGGTGCGCCAGGCTCGCCTCGACTTCGCCGACGGGATCCACCCTCAGCTGCGGCCCGAACTTGACCGAGGACCAGCCGTGCCGAGGCACTCCCTCTGCTCGGCAGAAGAAAAATTTCTTCTGCCAGTTCGATACCTTCGACGGGGTGGCCAGCTTAAATTTATTGGTGGGAGAAAGGTACACCCACCCCGTCGGCGCCCGCTTCACTCTATTGAAGCGCAGCAAAGAATCTAACGAGGCCGAGCCTCCTCGGCTGCCGACCTCTATACAAAAACCGACGATCTGCTTGATCGACGGCGGTGCTAACTGCCCCAGAGGCAGCCTCCACCTCTCCAAAAAATCAACAAAAATGGGGCTAAAAGGAAAACGAAGACCAAAATGCAAGTAGTCTTCGTAAACTGTAAAAAAACCTACAGGCGGAGAACAACCCCTATCCTCCTCCCGAGGAACAACTAACTCCATGGACTCGGGGAAAACAAAATGACGGGCCAGATTCACCATGTGCGAGTCACTCATGGTGGAAGAAAAATCCAGCACCGCACCCGACCCAGATGGGGGCAAGAACTCAACCTCCCGAAATACGGGAGGGGAAAAAGCACGGGTAAAAACCCTAACAGAAACCCTCGCCGGAAAACTCCTAATCGGCGAGGGGGATTCTACTATCTCGAGACCGACTGGGTTGCGAGAAGAAGAAGAAGAAGAAGAAGAAGAAGAAGAAGAAGACGAAGACGAAGAAGCCATAATAGCAAATACTTACTTGTTCAAAAGATTCAGAGGATGAAGGTCTTTTTTCTCTCGCACTCGAAGTCAACAATGGCAGAAAGCTTCTTCTAAAGTTTGGAAAGAGAAGATAGGAATTGCAAAAGGCGAAAAGTGTTTTTTAGCTTCCGAAAGAAGCTTTTATAAACATCAAATCACCTTTTCCCAACCGCCTCTTTTTCAAAATCCCGCTTTTTCGCCTTCACCAATAGGAAAGCGACGCGTGTTACGCGCGGCCTTCCACAACAGTTGTCTTCCACCACCTCGATTACCACCTCGACTTCGGTAACTCCAAGACCTTCACCTCGACTTCGGTAACTCCAAGACCTTCACCTCGACTTCGGTAACTCCAAGATCTTCACCTCGACTTCGGTAACTCCAAGATCTTCACCTCGACTTCGGCAACTGCAAGATCTTCACCTCATCCAGATCATCACTCAGCCAACCTCGTCAAGATCCTCACTTCGGTGATCGATCTTCTTTTGAGGGGGGGGGGGTGTGATAGGATGTGGCCCACCAAACAAGGCCCAATGAAAGCCCATTAGTGGTACCTCGGCCCAAGAGCAGCTCGGCCCAGTATCACCTCGGCCCAAGAGCAGCTCGGCCCAGTTCGGCCCAATAGCTCGGCCCATAAGCCCAGCACCTCGGCCCACTTAGCATAACCGCTTCTAAATTATCTATAAATAGGCTCTCAAAGCTAGATTAAAAAAGGGAATCTGTATTTGAGATTTTAAGATCATAAATATATCAGCTCTCCTCTCCGTGGACGTAGACTTCATTAAAAGTCGAACCACGTAAATCTTGTGTTATTACTTTCTTCACCTCGTATTACTTCACCTCGAAAATTAAGATCGATCAGTTAGTTTGAAGTGTTAGCAGAGTATATGAACATCCGAACATAAGGATCTGAATTACTTCTTCTCGTGTGAAGGATGGATAACTAGTGTTGTTCTATGGGGTTTTGCAAAGGGGAGGAGAATATGGTAGCTGCGTTGGGGACATCTATTTCTAATATAGTTCTCTAGCCTATTTTAACTTTTAATATATTTATGGACCAATTTGGATGCATTTCACATCTCTTTTACTTAAGCTCTCTGGAGCAACTCTTCAAACTGTATGAGGCATAAATTTCTCAACTTGCTTGATATTTTTATATTTTATACTCGATCGGTTCCATTAATAATGACCCACTCTGACCAAAACCGTGAGAGCTTTTTGGTCAAAGTGGGTTATTTTTCACTCCCTCCACATTAATAATGACCCACTATGACCTCTTCTTAGCTTTTGGTATTTCACATGTTTAAATTACATGATTAGATTTAAATGAAGACTTGCAGAGTGTGTAACTTGGGTCATGGTTTATCTACATGATAGAAAAGAGATATTTTTGAAATGTATGCAAGATTCATGAACCAAAAATGTAATAGTCCAACTTAACCATCCTACCTTTTCTCATGATGCAACTTTAAGTAAATTAACTGATGTTGACCTTTATGAACTTTGAGTAAAATCTTGCATCTTTGGATCACTTGCCTTGAATCGGGGTCTTAGATATTCTGTTGTTTCAACATTTGACTAGTTCGCGATTGCAGGAGAGAAATCCCTTACAAAACTACTTGTTACTTTTCTTAAGGAGTGGTGTGGTATATAATGATAAATACTATTTATATAGGATAGAACCAATGTCAGTCCGTACGTATATACATATCTCAGGTCTAGTTTCGAAATATAAAACTCCTCCTAACTAAGGAACTTAACTCGTCGTTGGACATGTATAAACTCTTTATGTGCATTTGCTTGTGTACTCCTGGCTTAACATCTTATTAGTTAATTCTTGTGTAGACTGTAAGAGGAAAGTGCTTTGACAAGTGTATCACTAAACCTGGTAGTAGCCTGAGCGGAAGCGAGAGCAGCTGCGTCTCCAGATGCATAGATCGTTACATCGAGGCCACTGGTATTATTGGGAAGGCCTTGTTTAACCAACGATGAAAGCTTCAGCGTCGTGCCATTTTAGATACTTTGAATTAACTTTGCAGAGGATGGTGCATATCACTGTCACATGCTTTTCAGTGTTGAGTTTCAATAAACCTTGGTTTTGGGCTTTCTTATCCATTTATGGTCTTTTTATTTTATGATGTATTATTAAATTATGTTGTTGATTTATTGTGCTTGTGCTATTAGAACTTCATGATTTGACAATTAAACGGTTGTAAAGCAGAAATAGAATAAAACTATTAATCGCCAAACATAAAAAATCAAAATCTGATACTAGTTCCCACAATAAGGTGTTCAAAATGGGGTAATTCTTTTCAATGAAATGAAACAAATAGAGATGCAAAACATAATTCTTTCAACAACCAACATAAGAAATAAACTACTAAAATCAAACTTTTGAATCTTTCAATGACATAATAATTTTGAAATCTTTCAATGCGTTCACTTCCTCAAGGTTTCCATGATGTACTCGGCGTAAAGGTCCCTACACAATCAGAAGAACATTTTTACAAAGTGAATATGTGAATGGCTAAAATGTGAAGACAAAAATAAAGTCTAAAACTTACATGGAGTGTTGGATGGCTTCTAAGGCAGTGTTTGAAGGCAAAAACGCGTCCACTGCTACCTCCTTGTTCTCATTCTTCTTATCTAAATATGTATTAAGAAATTTCAAATAATTTTCATTGCAAAACAAATTTCATGAGTCAGCATTGGAATTGGAAACGTATAAAAGGATACAGTCTTCAAAGAAGCGACGGATTTCAGCAAGACGATGAGGTGGAAGCTGGCTGATGTCAGTGTAGTGGCGATACTCGGGGTCGTCGGCACATACTGCAATAATCTTATCATCTTTTTCTCCCTATTAAGACAAACAAATTAGCCCTCTTGCCTATTTTATAAAAAGAAACAATTCATTTCGTTCTCATGGGGGATTTGCAGTACCTGATCAATCATAGGCATCAAGCCTATGGCACGGGCTCGCAAAAAACAACCAGGAACTACAGGTTCCTGCCAAGATGATTACATTATTATTAAAAATGCATAATAAGATTAGAGATCTTGAAACTACTGTCTGACCTCTATTTGTAGCATTTCAAGCCTATCTCCCGGGTTTGTCTAATCCTTTAAATACTCAACGCTATATACCAAAAATCTAATGTATAACCCAAAATAAACGCCCTTAAATTAAATTGTACCTGCATGATGACTAACACATCCATTGGGTCATTGTCTTCACATAGAGTTCGGGGAATGAAACCGTAATTGTGAGGATACACAACTGATGAATACAATATACGATCAACCTGCAGGGTGATAATAATTGAAACATAAATTTAAAAAATGTATCGTGTGTTCCACATGCAATGTTTGTTCTTATCACCAACTCTACACTCTAGTAATTTAAGATGAAATCATGAAATCATAATCATACCTTGATGAGACCAGTTTTCTTGTCAAGTTCGTACTTTACTTTACTTCCCTTAGGAATCTCAATCACCTGCAACAGTCATATAACTTAATTACAAGCTAACAACCAACTCAAAAGAATAATTATGTTTCTTTAGCCAATAACATCAAAAGCATCACAGTTTGCCACCTTATCTGAACAGAATACGCAAAGCTCATAGTGAAAAGAAAGTAATAATCTTTGACATACTCGATATCCTAATGTAGCACAGCTTGCAGGCGGGTGGGAACATAAAATGTCGAAATCATTGGATTATTCATGCTAAAACTTTGGAGGCTGATATGCTAGTGTAGCATGAGTACAAAGATGCAGAAACCTAAATTCTCAACATAATTGGATTATTCTAATACAGAAACATGCCAAAACTCAAATTGAGGAAGCCTCCAAGTCCAAGTAATTCGTCAACTACTACAACATTGGGTATCTTAAGCTTGAATAATAGTGATGGAAAGGATTAGGATCACATACAACATTAATAATTTGCGGTGCTCCAGGTCCTGCAATAATATAAATACGGATAAAACTTTATTTCCACCACCACAGTAAAGAATTATGAATGAAGGTAATCCCAGTTTCACAGTTACCAATCTCGAGGTCATGCCAAGGGTGAGCAGCAACTGATCTTCTCGATAAGGATGAGAGGATTCTCTCGTTTAATTTTGGAGTTGGGTTCTTTGGAGCAGAGGATTCGCTTCCATTTTGGTTGCTCATATTTTCCTGCACTCCAAAGCACGAAACAAGACATCAAACACCTCTGAACTGGTATTCATTCTCACAAGTCAAACCTACGGTTAGATATGAAACTAAAAAGTTCACATATCATTGATCGAACTCATCTGCATAAATTAATTGCACAACGTACATATGAGAAACAAAATTTATTTTTTAAAATACTTAATAAGTTACTGTTGTTTTCCGATTTAAAGATCTGATGCAAGGGATTCGAAATGGAATATGAAAATGTAGATAAAAAATCACTTCAGGCGAGTTAGAAATGAAGGAAAACATATCAAAATCGGCACTTATGTTAATAATGACTGAACCTTAACCGGTATAGTCGTAGCATCGAAGATCGCGTAATTCGAAAAGGAAGCATAAATTGCGAAGAAGACAATGACTAAAAATAAATAAAATAAGGAAATTTACCAGGAAATATAGAGCTTTGAGAAGGAGGTGGCGACAGAGATGCTGAGAAAGTGCAGAAAATCGGAAGAGTCGAAAGCGTTGAGTGCGGTGGTGAGGGGGAAATGGAATTTATATAAAAAAATAGGTGGCGTCAAAAAATAATAAATCTAAATTAAATTAAAATCTATATCTATATATTAAAATAAGGATTGCAATTGAAATCCAATTGAATGGCAATTTAAAAATTAATATAAAATTAATGGACTTTTAATTATATTATTCAATTGAATTATAAATAAATAAATTTATCTAGTATTACATAAATAAATTTAATAAATTTATATAATCACGTTCAATTCAATTTAACTCCAACTAATACAAAATTAATTTACTAAATAAATTTAATGACAATAACAAGTGTGAAACTCAAGTTCTCAATAAATCATAACACCACCTACGTTTCTCAATAAATCATAACATTTACTTCTAAATTGAATGAGAATTTATATATTTAAATAGATGATTGCACAATGCATATCTCACGAAAAACTTCACTATCATCTAGCAAGTATTACTATGGCTCCATTCTTCATTTGTCCATGACTTGGAAGAAGGTCTAAGCAAGTTCCCCATCAAACTTAGAATCAAACACCTTTATGAGCAGCCTCCATTCAACAATAAATTTGAAATTGGAACACTGGAATGCATCATGCATGATCAATTTGTATAATCTCTTCACATCTTCATATATTATTTTTTAGAGATATTTTTCAATTTTGTTCATGGAACAATGCAAAAATTACAGATTCCTATGTTCAAACCAATACTAAAGGTTGGAAGACTATTTGCAATATCAGATTATATTGTTGGAGCAAATACTATGAAGAATAAAACCACAAATTCAAGGCACAAAATACTATTTTCCAAGAAGACTCGCATATGCGAAGTGCCGAAAATTGAGAATTTCCCTTCAAATATGTACTCATTCAAAGGATTTGAAGAGATATCCACCATCCAAGACACCTCAACTAGCCTATTATTTGGTAATATTCTATCCAACTTACTTTAAATTCAAATAATGTACTTATTTGTTTTGATTTGCAGATGTAATAGGAGTTGTGGTAGCATCATACCAACCACAAATAAATGAACAATATGGACGAACAATGAAGCTCATGGATATATTACTTGAAGATGAATGATAATTTACTTCCCAACAGCCAATTATTTTTTAAAACAAATTCATTTTATAACATTAAAATGTATTTGTTGTGGAAAGACACTTTCATGCACACTTTGGGATGACTATGTGGATCAATTAACAAGCATTCTTCAAAAAGATGTTCCAAAACCAATGGTTGTAATTTTACAATTTTGCAAACCAACAACCTACAAAGGTAATATATTAATAGAGACAACTACACCAAATACAAAATTAAATATTTTCCTGATATATTTTTTTTGACAAATTAGGTAAAGTGAAAATTTCAAGTGCATATTACGCCACAAATATTATAACGAACAACAGTTGCCCACACATTCTGGAACTCAAAGAAAAGTAAGATGAATACAATAAACATAACTTTTGACCAAAATTAACGTTAATTTTTATTCTTCTTTATTATAGGTACCTTTTAGGTGTGAAAATAGAAAGAAAAGAAAAAAAGAAAGACATTGAATCTGTCAAGATACTTGCGAAAGATCCTGATTTGGATATCCCATTGAGGACAATTACTCAGATTAAACAAGAAGAAAAGGTAATTTTCTTACTTTTGTACTTCTTATCTTATTTCTATAACTTATATGTAGCTGATAAAATTTTATCCTATAGAATGGATATTTTTGGGTGTATGCAGAAATCTTTGCAATTGATTGTATTGGAGATTGAGCTTATCTTGCATGCAAAAAATATTTAACAAAGTTGAAACCAGATGATGATAAGTTCTACTGCAAAAAATGTGAGAGTTTCGAAGTTGGGGGTAAAATAAGGTAACTTCTCAAAAAATAAAAATTTCATCTAAATGCCCTTATTAAAATTCTGTTCTTGCATAATATAGGCATATGCTTACTTTAAAAGTTGCTGATGAAAATGGTGATACATCATTTAATGTGTGGGAAAGAGAATGCCTCCAACTTATTGGAAAAACCAAGGACGAAATGGATATGGTAATATCTTTTTCCTATGAAAAATTATAATACTATAAAAAAGTTTGATAAAAATAATATTTTAAACTCTAATTATATATTTATTTTCTTTTTGAAAGTTTGAAGAAACCACTGGACTTCCTGTTGAAATTGAGAGCTTAATTGATAAAAGGTCACTCTTCAAGATTGTGATTCGTGCCGGACAAACAAAAAGGTGCAACTTCCAAGGTGCTTACGCAGTGAGCAAGTTAATAAGTGATCCCAAAGAAATCAGCAAATACATGGAATACCACAAGCCAATTGAGGTAAGTAATCAACATTTAATAAAAATATAGACATATTAATCAATTATAGACATATATTTTTGGGCATTATTGGGAACCCCATGAATTTATATATGTTTTGATGATGTTTCTCGAAACTACACTTAGTTGTTTTGTATCTTAGAAACCAGGTAGTCATTGTTATCTATTAAGGAATATCTTAAGTGTAAAAGAAGCAGATCGTTTTTACTAACTTAATAACGATCTGTATTATTCTAGTAAGAAGTATCCTGGACACAATGATTACTAACAAGTTTTTCATTTTGTAAGACAACTAGCTCCTAATGTGGTAAGAAAATCGTTTTATGTATTAATAACGATCTGCTTCACATACTAGCAGCTTGCTGCCATTTATACTTGTTTTGGTTTCGATTTCTAGAATATCTTTTAACAGATCACAAATGTAAAAGTAGTTTGAAGATTCAAACTTACTTATAACAATCTGGTTCTCTAGACTAAAATTAGCTAATGAATAGGAAACAAAATATACTTGGAATTCATTTCATGTAGTAGAGCAGTTAGTTCTCAAAATCAGCCCGCTGCTCTATACTACCAACAGATCATTTTCTACTCTTTACTAGAGGATGAGCAGCTCGTTCCAATTGATAAATTGCAGCTCGCTGTCACTACATACAACAGATCGTTTTGTTTCAAAAACGATCTGGTCATTGCATTCAAAATGGAGAACCAAAGAGATGAAGGTACAGCTCGATAGACAAGTAAACTACTACTACATCGCGTTCAAACTGCTCCTCACTATAACTACGGTGGACTGCCGACATACCTAAATTTGTCACAAGTCAACCACTCTGTGTATTGTCACATCAACAGCATACTTTAAGGAATGAAGTACGAGAATATCAATTTTCAGTACGGTGAATCATTCCCAGTATGGCAATACACTGGGAAATCGCGTGAAAGGTGGAACAAGACTCTCATTTGGCAGCGCATGCCTCAACAACACGGCCATGCATTTAATACAGCCATTAATGTGATGAAGAAGGACGTCTTCGTCTCCAACGGATAGTTTCTGCAAAGAACCTATAAATACCACCTTCACCTCCAGAAAGAAGCACGAGAATTCAAGCTATTATCCTGCTATTACTCTGCTAAAATCAGCAAGCTCTCAACGTTCAAAACACTTCCAATCATCAAGAATTCTCAGCAGTGTTTACAGTTGTTGAAGGTTTACTTTCTAGAAAAACTATTTCTACAAAACCCCAAGTTAGGATCTAGATTTGATCCAGTTGTAATCTAAGGTTGTAGTATTCATTCTTAGAAAGAAGATTTGTAATCACAAGAAGTTATCTAGATTTGATAATTCTTGTGGCTCGTACTCAACGAGTAAAACGAAAGAAGAAAGCTAGTAAAGTTTTCGATCTAGATTTGATCGAGCCGTGGACGTAGGGACAGTTTATCCCGAACCACGTTAACTGCTTGTTTTTTTTATTTCTTATTTACTTCATCATCATCTTCTTCATACTCTTGCATTTAAATCTTGGTTGATAATCTCTTCAAGAAGGAAAACGTTTTTCACATTAAAAGGAGCATTAACCACCATATTCCGCACACAACTTTAATCAAGTTTAAATCTGTATTTATTATTCTTGATTATTGTTTTTCACGCATAAGGTCTTATTTGAGTAAGATTAAATCTTCCTGACAAGAAGATTTATTTTACTACCCTAAGCTATCTTATTTATTAAGTGTGGTTAAACCTTATACCTAAGTTTAAAACAAGAAAACCCTAAAAGTTTGAATTGGTGTATCCCCCCCCCCATACACCAATCTAGCTCTTTCGGGACCAACAAGTGGTATCAGAGCAGTGGTCCATTTTGACCATTGTTTCTATTTCACAGGAGATTATCTCTGTGTGGTCATCTTGGATAGATCTTGAAAACATTTTCACAGCATATTGCACTTGCATTTATCTAATCATCTACTTTTAAGTTATGGAAGGATAGATGATACGTGCTTGTGAGGATTTCTCCATTGCTGGGTATGATGACTGGAGCTTTAGAATCGAGATGTGTTTACGTGCACAACACATCAAAATGTGGAAGGTCATTACTGATGGACCCGTCAAAATAATGAACAAGGGAAGTGCTGAGATAAAAGATGGAACTGGTCCAACTCCCTCATTGGTCATAGTTGAAAATGAGAAGACTATTGACGAATATACTGCGGAAGAAAGAAATTTGCCAAAGGACTAATTTCAAGCACAGTAAGAGGCATATACTTGGCCAAAATCAGACATCTTTAAACATCCAAGGAGATGTGGGATGTACTCAAGGAGATTAGCCTTGGATCAGACATCATTCAAGAAAACAAGCTGTCTATCGCTTGCAATAAATTTGAAGAGTTCAAGATGAAGTCTGGAGAAAAAATAGCCCAAATGAAGAACCGGTTCACCGAAGTTCTGATTGAGATAGCCATGATCGACAAAAACAAGTTTTCTCAACGAGAGAAAAACTTGAAAGTAATCCGAGCTCTGCCTGCTACTTGGGAAATTTACTCAACCATGCATCCCATGATGCCAGAGTTTAACTCTCTTACCACTGACTCTTTATTTGATTTACTTACTGGAAATGAGTACGAGATCAATCGTATTCATGGTTTAACTAATTTCTCTTCTAGCAAACCATCTTCTGCAGGAAACCATAATAAAGAAACAGCCTTCAAAGTAAAGACGAAAAGCAAAGAAGCTGCAAAACAAACTCCAACTGTTGTTGTCAAAGAATCATCAAGCTCTGATGATGAGAACTACCCTTCGAAGAACTACTTCGAGGAATACTCTCCCATGGCTCAAAGATTCCAAAGGATGGAGGTGAGAGCCAACAGATACAAAAGGCTCTACAAAGAAAACAACAACAAAAAATTCAAAGGGAAAGATCGATCTGGTGATCAACCTGCTCGAAGGAACGAGGTAAAATCAACTCCATATGTTAAAGCTGACCTCTCCGAATATTCTTGCTTTAAATGTGGCAGGAAGGGACATTTCAAAACAGATTGTCCAGACATATCAAAAGCAGAGAGAGATGAGCTTCATCCCAAAAGAGACAAGAAGCTCAATGAGCAAAGAAAAGCAATGTTGGCCGAAAAGCAATCATCTCCAAGCCACCTATCAGACAGCTCATCCGAAAATGATGAAGCCTTCATAGCTGATGAAGATGAAGGAGAATGGGATGAGTGCCTAATGGGCCATGACAATGGACTTGATAGTCAAGAGGTAAATTGTCAAAATTCTATTTCTTCTAATCATTCTATATGTAATTCTGGTGATGAAGAAGAAGGTGAAGACGATTTGTCCATCGAAGATTTTACCAAACTCATGGAAGATCATGCAAGATTGAACAAGATGTTCAAACATGCAATAAAAGAAAATGGAAGAATGGCAAACACCATTCAAGAAATGAAGGAGATCAGCAGTTCGTTCAATGATAGGGAAAATGCTCTACTTAAGCAACTCAAAAGCAAGAGCGAAGAAAATTACACATTGAATGCCAAGACATCTGATCTCACTGATCGAGAAGCTTCTGCTCAACGTAAGGTCGATGATTTGAGTGCCATGATAAATCACTCAATACACAAAAAGGAGGATCGAATTCAACTCATCAATGACATGCAAAGAAGAGCTGCAGATCGTACTGGACTTGGATTTGACGGAGTTGACAAAGGACCACCAAAAGGGAAATTTGTCAAAGAAAAGGGAAAAGATAAAATAGTGAATCTCAACAACAATGCGAGACAGCCACAAGCTATCTTAATCAAGGATCAAGGCCAGCGACAACAAAAATTCACCACACAAGGGATTGGATTTCAACAAAGAAAACAGCCTACTCAAAGGATTAATCAAACTGCTCAACAGTTCAATCATCAACGAGCTCCTCAATTGTTCAACCAGAGAAAACCATCTGCTCTTTTTTAAACCATTTGCTCCTAAGAAACAAGTTGTGCCTAATCAACCACCTGCCAAGAAGAAAATTGTGTATATTGACTTTAGTGGCAAACAAATCAGACCTTCACAGAATGTCACTATTATTAGGCAAATTTGGGTTCCAAAAGGAACTTGGTCCACTAACAAAGCACCCTCATTCAGTAGGGTAGCTAAATAAACTTTCATTGCAGGATAGGAGATCAATGAGAAGAAAGCACACAGCTTGGGGTGCGGTATGGATACTTGATAGCGGATGTTCCAAACATATGACTTGCAACAAAGATTTGTTAATCAACTACAAGGAGAGCACTGGACCAAATGTTACTTTTGGAGGAAATTCAAAAGGATACACAAAGGGTTATGGTGACCTTCAAGTTGGTAACACTACTATTCTCAATGTATCATATGTTGAAGGTTTAAATCATAATCTATTCTCAATTAGCCAATTCTGTGCTAATAACAAGAGAGTAGAATTTACAGCTAACAAATGTCTTGTCAAGAACATAGAAGGAGAAGAAATTCTCTTTACTGGAATATTGCAGGATAGGTTGTATATCGTACGATGGAATGATCAAACTGAAACTTGTCTAATTACAAAATCAAGTACAGACACCAGTTGGTTATGGCACAAACGATTGAGCCACCTAAATTTCAAAACAATCAACAAGCTGGTGAAAAACAACCTGGTTGAAGGTCTGCCTACTCAAATCTATGACAAAGACCATGTATGTGAAGCTTGTCAAGCAGGAAAACAAACAAGAGAATCATTTCCTACAAAGGTAGCTCACTCCACTTCAAGGATTTTGGAACTTCTACACTTGGATCTTTTTGGACCTGTATCTCCATTAAGTGTAAACGGTAGAAAGTATACTCTTGTTGTTATTGATGATTTCTCTAGATTTACTTGGGTTGTTTTTATGTTCAAGAAAAAGAAAACTCTAGAGAAACTACCTGATCTTCTCAACAAACTTTCAAATCAAAAGGAGACATCCATCATCACCATTCGATCTGATCGTGGAACTGAATTCATCAATCATATGATCGAAGGATACTGCTCAAAAATGGGAATTCAACATCAAACGTCAGCAGCTCGAACACCACAACAAAATGGGATTGTGGAAAGGCGTAACAGATCGCTTAAAGAGGCTGCCCGAACTATGTTAAATGAAATCAATCTCCCAAAGAAGTTCTGGGCAGAAGTAGTCAATACCGCCTGCTACACTCAAAATCGATCTGTCATCACGCAACGTTAGGGGAAAACTCCTTATGAGCTGTGGAATAACAGAACGCCTCGAATCTCTTACTTTCGATCATTTGGCTGTAAATGTTAACATCCACAACAATGAGAAAACTCAGTTAAAAATATTTGATAGCAAAAGTGATCAAGGAATATTTTTAGGATATTCTGAAATCAGTAAAGCTTATAGAGTTTTTAATAAGAGAACTCTCGTTGTGGAAGTAACACCACATGTTGTTTTTGATGAATATAATTTTGAAGTTTCAGGAACAGATGGCTCCTATTCTTCAAAAATTGATCTCTCTCACTCAACATTGAGAAATTCCACAGATAAACTCATCGACGACATTCTTCTATGGAGTCCACGAAAAGATGAAGATGAAGAAGAAACTACTACTCAACCTGCTATAGAGGAACTACAACAAGGGGGAACAGATGTACAAATATCTCATCTAGGGGGAACCTCGCATGAAGAATGTTCACAACAATCTGTTGATGAACAAAATATTCAATCTGCTTCACCCACAACTCAACAGCCATCTGTTCAAAACTTGGTAAATGAAGTATCAAGTATTAACTTAAACGCTGACAATCTCTTTGATGTTCCTATTATAGATCATCCCGAATTTGAGAATCCTCCAGATGAGGTAGAAATCGAAATATCTGAGGATGAAATGAAAAGGCGAAGAAAATGGGTAGATAGCCATCCATCTGATCTCTTTGTTGGGAACCCAGCAGATAGAGTCAAAACTTGACGCATGCATGGAGAAAGTGCATTGCTAAGTTGCTATCTAGCTCACACCGAACCAAAAGATATCGAAGAAGCCTTACAAAGTGCAGATTGGATCAATGCCATGCAAAAGGAATTAAATGAATTCAAGAGAAATGAAGTATGGTATTTGGTGGATCGACCTAGACATCAAAGTGTGATTGAAGTCAAATGGATATTCAAAAATAAAAGAGATGAAACAGGTGAAGTAGTAAGAAACAAAGCAAGGCTAGTCGCAAAGGGATATTATCAACAAGAAGGGATTGACTTTGATGAAACCTTCGCACCAGTGGCACAACTAGAAGCTATCAGACTGTTTCTTGCATATGCAGCTTTTCAACGTTTCAAAGTATTCCAAATGGACGTAAAGAGTGCATTTCTAAATGGAATTCTAGAAGAAGAAGTCTACTTGGAACAACCACCTGGGTTTGAAGTTGAAGATGAAAACAAAGTATACAGATTAGCTAAAGCAGTGTATGGACTAAAACAAGCTCCTCGAGCTTGGTATGAGACATTGTCTACATTCTTACTTCAATCAGGATTTAAACGAGGATTAGTAGACAAGACACTATTCACCATCAAAGTCCAAGACTATATCATTCTAGTTCAAATTTATGTTGATGATATTATTTTTGGATCCAAATCCGAATTCCTTTGTAACAAATTTAGTAAGCTAATGCAGGACAAGTACAAGATGTCAATGATGGGAGAAATGAATTTCTTCCTAGGTTTGCAAGTCAAACAATCTGCTGATGGGATCCTAATAAATCAATCCAAATACATCAACGATCTCATCACAAAATTTGGAGTTCAAGATTGTAAAACAGTAAAAATCCCTATGCAAACAAATGGACAGATTGGTCCTGATGTACTTGGGAAGGCAACAGATATAAAACAGTATCGTGGTATTATCGGATCACTTTTATATCTAACTGCAAGTCGACCTGATATTACTTTTGCTGTTGGTGTTTGTGCTAGGTATCAAGCTAGTCCAAGGGAATCCCACTTGGAAATATTGCGCTATGTCAAAGGAACTATTGAAATAGGTTTATGGTATCCTTGTGATGATAATTTTGAATTAACTGATACTCTGATTCTGATTATGCAGGTTGCAAGCTTGATAGAAAATCCACATCTGGGACTTGTCAATTTCTTGGAAGCAAGCTCATCTCGTGGTTCTCTAAAAAGCAAACTTCGGTTGCAACCTCAACAACAGAAGCAGAGTACATGGCTAGAGGGAGTTGCACAACACAAATCTTGTGGATCAAACAACAACTAAAGGATTATGAAGTCTACATGGATGGTGTGCCAATATTTTGCGATAGCTCTAGCGCAATTGCCATCACTCAAAATCCTGTTCTTCACACTCGCTGCAAACATGTGGATGTCCGCATCACTTTATTCGTGACCATGTTGAAAAGAAGAACATCAAGATAGAGAAAATACATACGGATGTGCAGCGAGCTGATGTTCTCACAAAAGCATTGCCAGAAGACAGATTCAAAATGCTTTGTGGAAAATTGGGATTGATAAATTTGATCGAAATTGGTACAAGTGTTGATAACAGCTAGCTGGTGGTAAAAGGCCATCTGTTATCACATCTTTAACTTTAACATTTTATAATATTTATGTGTTAAATTTTATGATAATTCAAAGTAGAAGCAAGCTATTTTACTTTGAAAATTAATAACTAGCTGATTAGTTGAAAGTACGCAGCATATCGTTCAAAGAAGAAAAACGACCTGCTGTCTATCAACAAAAGCAGCGAGCTGCATGAAAGTGACATTTAGCAGCCAACTGTTGAAATTAAGAATGACAGATCGTTCAAAAGACGAAAACAATTTGCTTCTCTATTTCCAATAGCAAATCAAAGTCAAGGACCGCAGATCGATAAAAGATGAAAAAGATCTGCTAACAAAAGTAGCAAGCTACATAAAGTGAAAAATAGCAGCTAGCTGCCAACATCAAGTATAGCAGATCGTTCGAGCCTAAAACGATATCCTAGGGCATTAATCAAGGGGGAATCAATTTCATTTATTTCTCCAACTCTTTGATTATTTATGTCTAATGATTGCTAATAAAAACTATTAATTACTAGGTAATATCGAACGCCTAGATGTCATGACGGATAAAGTGAAACTCATTTAATGTTGCAGACCTCGATTAGTGTTTCGAGACAATGATGTGACTACCATATAGACGCAATTTGATGGCGTATGAACTTCAATCGACTTTTGGGCGGCAAATAATTAAATCAGGGAGTAATCTTAACCGTTGCTTGTGTCTACCTTTATAAGAATTAATCTTGTCCGTTCATTATTTGCATATATATATATGAATGTTTGACTGTTCTTCTCACACTTTCAAAAATTCCCACTCATAAAACCTAAACCGTCATTGTTGTACTCAAACTTTCAAACTAAGCTTTCCGGTAACTCTATATTTCACAAAAAAAAAAAAACCATTCCAATCATTTTCAAAATGTCTGCTTCTGAAGCAAGTTCTTCATCTTCTCAAGCACCTCCGATTCTCTTAATGGAGATGCTTCATATGATAGAGGCAAAGCTATCACCTGAGCCTCGTGCTATACTCACACATCATGAGTTTCGTACCCTAGATGTGTTATTTAGTAAAATCAAGGCGTGCACAGGTTAAAACTCACTCAAGCATGAATTAGGATCGAAATGTTGTATAAATGTTTGGCACATATCTTGATTATCTATGAAAGCATGATTATGTGTTCAATTTAGTTTAATCTACATATTTAGTCTCATAAAATTTTACTTTCCTCGTATGATATGATTATTGGATTAAATATGTTTAACTATGTGCTCATCACTGTTTATGTTCTTATAACTTCTTCAAATGGAAAATCCACAGTTTGTATATATATAAGTGTTTAACTGTAAACATCTACAAACACTTAATCAAACCTTATTTCTATTTTAGGGTTCCACAAGATAATCACCACAAAACCAGACTATTTTCTTCCACGACAGATTGCGTTATTTTATTGCTCGTGGATGGTTGATGATCGAGAAGAATATACCATCAAAATACCGATTGGAAAGTCAAGAGGACAATATTCGGACTACAGTGATTGAGATGATTCTACAGACTTATCACTTAATCGATGAAGGTGACATAGTGATTGAAGAAGTCTCAGATGACCAGATCCAGAAAGCTCTTGACATAATCCTTGCTCATCCATTCCAGTGGACTGGAAATGCATTTAACAGATCATTGATGTTTCCAAGTTATCGTCTTCTCCTCGATTTTGTCCAAAAGGTTTTTCTTGGACACCAAGGGACATATGACTCGGTTACAGCGGGAAAACTCAAAGTTTTGACTGCAGTTTTATTAAATCTAAAGGTTAATTGGGCTAGATCGCTGCTAAAACTCATTGTAGATGAAGAAAAACAGATCGATATCCGTCAAGACAGCGATGGAAACTACACCAGATTGAACATCAAGCCACCTCTTCGCCTCTCCACCAAACTTAGTACAATCATCGCTGGCTTCTTCCAAAAGGATAAATGGCATAAATCTGTTGACTTCAGCAAGGACTAGATTTTACCAAGGACAAGGCACCAAATGGAGATGTCCTTGGGGGTGGCTTCTCAAATCTTTCTTAAAGTCACCGATGAGAAGATTAAGCAGGCACTGATTCGGGTTGGACAATAAAATCCAGAATGAGTGATTCCAACTAAGAAACCCACAACAATTGGTGAGGCAACTGTAGCACAGGCACAAGAAGAAATTGTTGTAGATCGACCAGTTAAGAGGAAGGCAGCTGGTAATCCTAAACCAGCTGCTGCTGCCAAAGGAACCAAAAAGCAGAGGAAAGCAAAGAGCAAATCCACTGCTCGCAATCTGGAGGATGAATTGGATGCAACAGTTGATCAAATGAAGGAGGCATCTGCTCCGGAGATAAATGAAGATGAAGTGGAGCTCGATGCTCACGAGCAGCCCGTTGATGATGTTGAAGAAAGATTGAAAGGAGCGCAATAACTTTTCCAACAGCTGCAAGAAAAAGCCACTAAGATGGTGATTAAATCACTGCCTGGCATCCAGCTAACTCCAACCTCGTTTGAAATGGCTCAACGTTTTCAAACATACTTGAAAATACGAGACTACAAGTTCTATATCTTGGAGGCCATCCTGCTACTTTTCTCAATCAGCGAGCTGAAGGCCGAGGAGAGGAAGCTGCTCAAATATTTTGGATTCCTTGACGTGCCTGATGCACGTCAGTATTTTCGTACGTATGTCTTGACTAAGATGAAAGAGGAGGCTGCTACTCTCAAAGTTGATCTTGCTCCCTTCTATGAAAAAGAACAAGATTTGTACAACTCCGCAGTAGACTTACAATCGGGAGACTTTGATGATATTTTCAATTTTGAAGAGAAGTCTGTGGAGAAAGAAAAGCCCAGTGACACTCCCACTTCAAAGCCCACTGCCGAGATCGAAATAAAAGAACCAACTGCTATCATGGCGGAAGCAGTTACAAGTGAACCATCTGCAGAACCAGCTGGTGTTAAAGCTGTTGCCGAAAAAATCGAAAAAATTTTCACACAAGGCACTGGACCAGATGGATTCCAACAACACAATCTGGAGGACTTACTATCTGTCGCACTTAGACCCCAAATGACAGCAGAACAAATCAGCGAGCTTATTCATCTAAGGATCAACAATCGCTCTGCTGCATTGGCCAACTTCATCTTCTCGGCTTGTTGGGAACCCCATGAATTTATATATGTTTTGATGATGTTTCTCGAAACTACACTTAGTTGT
This sequence comes from Leonotis leonurus, assembly GCA_026898415.1. Taxonomy (NCBI): domain Eukaryota; kingdom Viridiplantae; phylum Streptophyta; class Magnoliopsida; order Lamiales; family Lamiaceae; genus Leonotis; species Leonotis leonurus. The sequence continues at coordinate 775,067 of JAPKLX010000014.1, read as the reverse complement.
TTTGTATCTTAGAAACCAAGTAGTCATTGTTATCTATTAAGGAATATCTTAAGTGTAAAAGAAGCAGATCGTTTTTAATAACTTAATAACGATCTGTATTATTCTAGTAAGAGGTATCCTGGATACAATGATTACTAACAAGTTTTTCATTTTGTAAGACAACTAACTCCTAACGTGGTAAGCAGATCGTTTTATGTATTAATAACGATCTGCTTCACATACTAGCAGCTTGCTGCCATTTATACTTATTTTGGTTTCGATTTCTAGAATATCTTTTAACAGATCACAAATGTAAAAGTGGTTTGAAGATTCAAACTTACTTATAACGATCTGGTTCTCTAGACTAAAATTAGCTAATGAATAGGAAACAGAATATACATGGAATTCATTTCAGGTAGTAGAGCAGTTGGTTCTCAAAATCAGCCCGCTGCTCTATACTACCAACAGATCGTTTTCTACTCTTTACTAGAGGATGAGCAGCTCGTTCCAATTGACAAATTGCAGCTCGCTGTCACTACATACAACATATCCTTTTGTTTCAAAAACGATCTGGTCATTGCATTCAAAATGGAGAACCAAAGAGATGGAGGTACAACTCGATAGACATGTAAACTACTACTACATCGCGTTCAAACTACTCCTCACTATAACTACGGTGGACTGCCGACATACCTAAATTTGTCACAAGTCAACCACTCTGTGTATTGTCACATCAACATCATACTTTAAGGAATGAAGTACGAGAATATCAATTTCCAGTACGGTGAATCATTCCCAGTATGGCAATACACTGGAAAATCGCGTGAAAGGTGGAATAAGACTCTCATTTGGCAGCGCGTACCTCAACAACACTGCCATGAATTTAATGCAGCCATTAATGCGATGAAGAAGGACGTCTTCGTCTCCAACGGATAGTTTCTGCAAAGGACCTATAAATACCACCTTCACCTCCAGAAAGAAGCACGAGAATTCAAGATATTATCCTGCTATTACTCTGCTAAAATCTGCAAGCTCTCAACGTTCAAAACACTTCCAATCATCGAGAATTCTCAGTAGTGTTTACAGTTGTTGAAGGTTTACTTTTTGGAAAAACTATTTCTACAAAACCCCAAGTTAGGATCTAGATTTGATCCAGTTGTAATCTAAGGTTGTAGTATTCATTCTTAGAAAGAAGATTTGTAATCACAAGAAGTTATCTAGATTTGATAATTCTTGTGGCTCGTACTCAACGAGTAAAAAGAAAGGATAAAGCTAGTAAAGTTTTCGATCTAGATTTGATCGAGCCGTGAACGTAGAGACAGTTTATCCCGAACCACGTTAACTGCTTGTGTTATTTATTTCTTATTTACTTCATCATCATCTTCTTCATACTCTTGCATTTAAATCTTGGTTGATAATCTCTTCAAGAAGGAAAACGTTTTTCACATTAAAAAGAGCATTAACCACCATATTCTGCACACTACTTTAATCAAGTTTAAATCTGTATTTATTATTCTTGATTATTGTTTTTCACGCATAAGGTCTTATTTGAGTAAGATTAAATCTTCCTGACAAGAAGATTTATTTTACTACCCTAAGCTATCTTATTTATTAAGTGTGGTTAAACCTTATACCTAAGTTTAAAACAAGAAAACCCTCAAAGTTTGTATTGGTGTAGTGAACCGCCCCCCCCCCCCCCCCATACATCAATCTAGCTCTTTCGGGACCAGCAGACATATTTTTTTTTCCAGATCAAGTAGAAATGTGACAATATCAAGAAGCTAGATGAGACAAGCAAGTCAAGTACGTAAAAAAGAACCGAGAAGATAGATGAAAATGATGATACTATTATAAGTGAAGAGTTTCCCTCAACAATGCCAAAAAAAAGCTTTTGAAAGTGGTGAAGCAGGAGAAGGATTAAGTTTGGAGTATGGAAGAAAATAGTATTTCCACTTGCAATTCTGAGATTGAAATAATTATTCTAAATAAGAGGTTCGCAGTATGTTGTGTATTTCAGCTAAGGATTTGCATTTGAGTTCAACAATCTACTTATAATTTCATTTTCAGTCGAATAAACTATATCTTCATTACTATTTCAATTATTTTATACTACAACAAAAATAAGGTATACTAATATATAAACTCAGAGTACAATAAAAAATAATAATAAGGTATAATAAGAGTTTGAAAAAATAATTAATTAATACAACAAAAATAAGCAATTTTGTACCTATGACTTAAATTAATTAAAATAACAGAACAATAATAGAAATTATGTACCTATGATTTAAATTAAATAATACAATTATAATTAACGAGTTTCCATCAATGATTCCTAAATAACACATGAAATAGTGGAGCAATATATTGATTAAGTAGAATTTATACTTCAGTAAAATTATTTATGTAAAATTTTATAAAATTTATTTCCAGTTAATTTAAATTTTATATTTAATTCCAGTTAATTTTAATTCATAATAATAATAATAAGATGAATATAAATATATTTGTAACTCAAAATAGAAATAAGGTATTATAAAACAATTTAAACAAAACATAAACATATCAAGATAAAAATAAAGTAAACAAACTTTAAAAATATAGTATTCGTGGAAAAAAAAACATTTTCATAAAAACAAATTATGGGAATATAAAAAAATAAAAATACAACAAAACACTTACAATATAGTATAATAATATAATGTTGTTCAAATATAATTGAACTATTATAATTAAATAAATACAGTAACAAAACATAAATTAATATAATCCTATCAAATTCATTCTAATTCCTACTAATAAAAAATTGTTTTTATATAAATAATATAATAATAAGAACTACACCAACGAATGCCTATTAAATTAATAAATTAAAAAATATAACATCAACAAAGTCCTTAAAAAATTATTTCGAGTAAGAACTTAAATTGTTTAGTAAATATATGAAACAGTATAAATCAGAACTAATACAATAATAGATCATAATCTCAATTATATGAATTAAGTGGGACGCCGACGTTCCTAATACAATTAATAAAACATTAATCTCAATTATATGAATTAAGTGGAAGACCCAGCCGTTATAATTTCATACTTACATAACCAATATTCATATAACAAAAAAATATTCACACATAAGAGCAGGAAGTAAAACAAAGCAAAAAGAAATTATATCACAAGATTGAATCAGAATTACTCCCTCTGTCCCAACTAGCTTGGGGCACTTCTTTTCGCCACGGAAATTAAGGAGTTAAGGAGTGTATGTTGAGTGTATGTTTAAAATATAAAGTGATGATAGAAATATATATTATTTAAATTTGTGTGTGTAATAAAAGTTTTCTAAAAAAGGAATGACTCAAGCTAGTTGGGACGGCCCAAAAAGGAATACGACTCAAGTTAGTTGGGACGGAGGGAGTACAATTTGTAATGGCTGCTGCAAATAAAAAAGGGAAAGGTACGATATTTCATTTTATGTAGTGTTGCAGAAACTGTATACATATATATACATCCTTTAAAAGTTAGACTCACCCTACCTATATGTTATTATTGTTCTGCTTTTTTTTATTGTTCAGATACCTGCTTAAATGTTTATATCAAAAAACTTTATTAAAACCGTTTTGTAGAAAAGAAAGAATTACATCAGCTCACCCAAATGTCTATCAGAGAATGTATTGGAGCCAAACAAAAGAATATTTATCCGGGTAATTGAGTTATAGAAATGTTATGGTAATGTTTTTTAATTTTAATAAAAATGGAAAAGTAATTCTGCTTTAAGGATTTTTTGATAACCATTAAATAAAATGCAAATTTTAGTTACATTACATATTTTAATACTATGATTGATTAGGAAGAATATAAATTTTTTTTACAAAGAATTAATTTTTTTTAAATACATTTCAAATGTTTATTTTAAAATTTCAGGTATAAATGCAATGTAAAGTAATTCTTGAAATTTTATGAAATTTTCTTTGATGAAAATGTCTTCTTAACAAAATTAGAAAAGTAATTCTGCTTTAAGGATATAGAAATGATCTAAGGAGGTGATTGGTTGGATGAAATGGAATAAGGTAGGAATGGAATGGAGTGTGGAATGGAATGAAGGGGAGAATGATAAGTCATTCACATGCTTGGAGTGTAGAAGGAATAAGCATGGAATGGAATGACAATTTGTTAATTCATTTTTATAATAATTGATCGCTACAAATAAACTGATGAATAAATCATATTTATATTGTAATACGAAATCATAGTTTTAATATTCCATATAAGATTGTTATTCGTATTTTTTTGTTCTTTTGATTATCGAATTTCTCTACTTTTTTCATTATTTTTCCTTTGTTTTTTTATGGACCAAAATAATTCAAATCAAAATGTTTCAGTATAAAATTTTAAAATGTATGAGTGAACATTCATATATATGGTTCAATGATGTCCATAAAATCGAACGAAATTAAATTAAAAAATTAGATTGGAAAAAAAATAATCCAATTAAGCAAAAAATTAATTGGACCAAACTAACCAAATTTATTTTGATTTGGTTCTATTTATCCGAATATTCAATAATTCTCATGTACTAACAAAATTAAAAATCTGAAATTTAAAATTATAATCACAACATTTAAGTTGTTAAATCCCACATATATCTTCAATAGTTTTCAATTTTCAAATGATAATAAACTTTAAAAATTTATTGAATTTCATAATTCTAATTTTTGTAAATAAAATAATAATGAATTAAATAATTTATCACATTTAATTTATTGCATATTTTTAAATTTAAATATACAAAAAAATAATAAAAATATATATGATGATGAAATAATTTTATTTAATAAAAAAATATATTTTAATATTAAAAAATAATTTGGTTTTTGAATATTATATTGATTTGTAGGGATGAAATTTGGGCGAATATTATCCGTTCGATCCGAAGTCGTATCCGATCGAAATCTAATTTGGGATAAAAAAAAATCAATATCCTGTCAAATTCGGATTCGAATCCGAAAATTTGAATTTGGATCCGGGATCCAATTCGGATTACGTAATATTCGCCCGTATCCGAAATTTCTGGCCTATATTTTTATCGGATATTATCCGCATAACAAATCTGGATTTCTGAATTTTTATATATATTTTACTTATATTATATATACATATATATGTGTGTGTGTGTGTGTGTAACAATCCGATTTTAATTTATTTTACTTGCTAAATGTTACTTTAAAAATTATTTTATTAATTTAAGAATGTGTGGAAAGTTTAATTTTTTGAGTTTTAAGATAGTATATGTCGCGCCCTTAGATATATTATTAATTTATTATATCAATAATTAAATCATAACTTTACATATTTAGTATAAAAAAAATTTGTAATATAATAATAATAATTAAGATATACTTATAATAATAGTAATAATTAGGAACTACATATTGTATACTTATTTATCCGATTATATTTTTCAAATCCGACCCGGATTCGTACCATATTCGTCCCTTGTCTGTATCCAGAATATTTCGAATTCGTATCCGAATCTGGCGTTCCTGTATCCGACTCCGGATTCAAGTCAAATCAAATTAAATTAAAAATAAAATCTAATCAATTAAATTTTTGAGTTTGGTTATTGGAATTCGGTTAATTTTGCTCATTTACTAAAACATGTATACTCAATTTTAATGATCATAATTAAAATTTATAAAGTAATAAAATTTAAATTATAAAATAATTTATTTTTCATAATAAATAAATAATATATCATTCAATGAATATATCTAATAATATTTTTTATTAAAAAATGGTTTTGTAAATATTATAAAAAAAATATTATTATTATTATTTTTTTTTTGTGTAGGTGATGAGTGTGGTTTATAGTGAAATTAACAAATCAACAAATATTGTAATTATTTTTATCCAAATAAAAAATAAAAACAATTATATAATGATTAGGAATGGCTAATACCTTGGAGTTTGTGATGAATGGCTAATCCTAATCCTAAGGGCGTGATTCCAAATTGAATAGCTATTCCTAATCATAAAATGAACCAAGCAAAGGAATGGAACAAAGAATGTTCATTCCATTCCATCCCCCATTCCTTCATACTAATCACCTCCTAAAAGTTTATAGACAAAATTACAGAAAAAGAACAAAAAAAAGTAAAAGAAAATGAGAAAACTGAAGAAGAAGACGAAAATTGAAGAAAGAGAAGGAATGAAGCAATCGCTGCTTCTGAAAGAAAATTTTGGAAACCAATGTATATATATATACTACTTTTTAGGGTTTGAACACTATTAGTGTTATGTGTTATATTGGGCTTTGTTGTATTGGGCTTATAATCATATGTTTACAATTATGATATGACTATTTATTTTGTCTAATTCCAAAAATATGTGCATTCCACAAACTATTTCACTAAATAGAGATTTTGTGCACAATGTGTGTGATATTGAGATATAGAGAACATCAATAATAGAATATGAAAATTTATAGTAAATACGAACCTTTTATTTATTGATATTAATATTATCATTTAAATAGTGAAATATTATTCTTATTTATTGTTTATTTGATTTTAAATTTCCAGTTATTAATTAAATAAATTTAGATACTAAAATACATGTAATTATAATTAAAATAAATTAAATTTTGATTATAAACATGAATTATGAAAAAATAAATAGAGAACGCATGATTCCATATAACAGCGAAACGCACAATAAATATAAGAATAATAAGATTCAATGCAATTTATTTATTAGTAAGCATCCTATAATAAAAATTACTGTAACACCATTAAACAATTTATTTTCTCTTCTGTAGAACAAAATATATTACAAATTTCAAATAATATAACGTTACTCAATTCACCACCCACATTTCGACTGCACGGCCAAAACTATCATTTAATTTGTTGTTTAATGCCATATGAGGGTTCTTCACCAAAGTTTGCTCGTACATTTATGATACTGAAAATGAAGTTACAAACATAATGCATTATGTGAGGTAATTTTTATGTTACTTTTAAACTAATATAAATATTTCAAAATTTGATATAAATTTTATATTGTGTGTTTTATGATTCATTTACTTTCTATTTATTTAGGCAAAAAACAAAGATAAACAAGCTACATGTTGAGATTGTTTACGATTTGAAGATGAAGACATTTAGAATGGCCAAAGAGAAGATTATCGATCACAGACAATCTGATCTGAAGATAAAGCTTATTGGTAGAAGATGCAGAGATGCTCGAACATATAACTTGTCATTTGTTTCAGAAGTGGCAGCTCTGATTGTTGGCGATATAGATGAATCTTTAGGAGATAGAGATATAGTAATTGAAACTAGGGGTGTGCACGGGCCTAGGTCCGCGGACTTTTAGTTAAGTCCGGTATAGGTCCATATAGACACGGGCTTGACATTTAAAAGCCCAGTACGGCGGACTTTACACGGTCTCTAAATGACGGGCTTTAGACGGTCTTAGACTGATTTTAGACGGACTCGGGCCCTAAACGGGCCTTCAAACAAACATCATTTTTTAGGCAAAAAATGTTGTCCAAATACACTGATTTTTTCAGAAAATACAATTTTTTAGACATACAATTTTTTATTACACTAAAATTGTGTGGGATATTCAATAACCAATATTGTGTGGGATTGGGGACTGTGGCCTCAGTCCTCACTGGCCTGTGGGGTTAGTTACTTAGTTTATTAGGTTAGGTTAAACTTAATATTATAAAATAGAAATTATAAAATAATTAATATTAAATATTAATATAATTATATATTATATAAATATAATAATCAAAACTACGTAGTTTTGATAAATGACGGGCCGGGCCGGACCTTGACGGTCTTTGGGATCCCAAGGTCCAGTCTAGGTCCGCGAAGGCGGATCCTAACATTTTTATGATCCAGTCCACTGCAGGGGTCCATGGACTCGGTCCCAACGGGCCGGTCTCTGGCGGACATGACGGATTACGCGGACCGGTCCGTCGGTTTGCTCACCCCTAATTGAAACTCAATCTGGCGAACTAAAGCGCATCAATGAGCTCCACGTAGCATATCTTGGCTTGCAGTATCCACTCTTATTCCCATATGGTGAAGATGGTTTTCGTGAAGATATTTCTCTGTGTAGTACAAAAATCTCTCAATCAACTAATTAAAGCTCGAAAAACCGTTAGTATGCGAGAATACTTCGTTTATAGGTTGCATGAAAGAGAAAATGAAGCAACGACTATTTTCTCTTCAAAGAGACTCTTTCAACAATTCGTACTTGATGTTTATACTACGGTTGAATCATCCAGATTGATGTATGTCCGTAGAAATCAAAAAAAAATTGAGAAGTGATATGTATAAAGGCCTTACAGATGCTGTTATCAGAGGCGACATGCATCCAGCAAGTCAGGGAAAAAGAGTTGTGCTGCCATCATCTTTCAATGGAGGAGCAAGATACATGGTTCAATGCTATCAAGATGCAATGGCAATTTGCAAATGGGCCGGATATCCTAATTTGTTTATCACATTTTCATGTAATCCAAAATGGCCAGAAATACTGAGATATGTAGAAAGCCGACGATCGAAACCTGAAGATCGTCCGGATATTGTTTGTCGCGTTTTCAAAATAAAATTGGATAATTTGGTAGAAGATTATTTGGAGCAGTAAGAGTAGGTATTATTGCGTAACAATACTACATTCTAAATGTTTTTATATATTATATTATTTATGTATATATATAGTTTCTCAAATTTAATATATTTTATTTATTATTCTTACAGTTGTATACACAATTGAATTTAAAAAATGAGGACTCCCACATGCGCATATACTGCTCTTTATTTCTAAAGAAGAAATAGATTCTTCCCCCGAAAACATCGACAAAATTCTTTCTGCTGAAATACCAGATAAAGTTTCTGATCCAAAATATTATGCGGCTGTACAAGATTTTATGGTTCATGGTCCATGCAGAGCGGCAAACAAGAATTCACCGTGTATGGCAAATGGTCGTTGTACAAAGTATTTTCCCAAAAAATACGTAGAAACAACGAACATGAATGATGAAGGTTATCCAGCATACAGAAGAAGAGATAATGGACGAACAATATCGAAGAATGGATAATAGATATGTCGTTCCCCACAATCGTTATCTTTTGATGAAGTACTGAGCACACATAAATATAGAATGGTGTAACTAATCACGATCCATCAAATATTTGTTCAAATACATTAATAAGGGAAATGATCGTGTAACGACATCTTTCTATAAGAGCACAAATGAAGAACATGCTGGGAATAATATTGATGAAGTGAATATGTATTATGACTACAGATACATATCACCTTGTGAGGCTGCTTGGCGGATATTTGGCTTCGAAATTCAGTTCAGAAAACCTTCTGTCAAAAGACTGCAATTTCATCTTCCAGGTGAACTATAATATTTTCAGATTCAGATGGAATTGATGAAGTGCTGAAAAAACCGACGATTGGAGAAAGCATGTTCTTAGCGTGGTTTGAGGCAAACAAGACATATCCCAAAACAAAAAAACTTACATATGTAGAATTTCCAACACAATTTGTTTGGAAACAAGATCTGAGAGAATGAAAACCGAGAAAACAAGGATTATCGATTGGAAGAATATTTTATATGCCTCCTGGTAGTGGAGAAAATTACTATCTAAGATGTTTACTCAATATAGTGCGCGGGCCTACATGCTATGAAGATATAAAAACTGTTAATGAGATCCTATACAATTCATTCAAGGATGCTTGCTTTGCACTAGGATTATTGAGTGACGATAAAGAATACATTGACGCTATAGTTGAGGCAAGCTTTTGGGCGTCTGCAAAATCTTTGAGAAATTTGTTCGTGACTTTATTATCTTCGGATTCTTTCAGTCATCCAGAAGAAGTTTGGAATGCATGTTGGACGTATTTATCAGATGATATTTTTTTATAAACAAAGGTCTTCTATGCATCATCCAGGTGACATTTCTTCCATAAAATTTCGTACATAAACCAGTATATATTTAAAATAATTAACCATTAATTATGTTTCAAAAAATGCAGAGCTGCAGTTGACGCCTGATCAAATTAAGAGTTACTGTCTCGTGGAAATTGATAAATTGTTGAGAGGTTTTGGTAAGAGTCTACGAGAATTCGAACAAATTCTGTATCCAAGTGTTGAATTTTTCCAGTATGATGAGAACAGATTAGTCAGTGACGAAATGAGGTATGATCGTAAAGCTTTGATGGAGGAACACAATATCTTGATTGCTAAGATTACTGATGAGCAGCACAATGTTTATGATACTGTAATGAACGCAGTACATTTAGATTCTGGAGGAATGTTTTTCGTATATGGCTATGGAGGCACTGATAAAACTTTTATCTGGAAAACACTGTCTGCAGCTCTGATGTCAAAAGGAGAAATTGTTTTAAATGTTGCTTCAAGTGGTATTGCATCTCTATTGCTGCCTGGTGGAAGAACAACTCATTCTCGATTCAAAATTCTAATAAGTGTAAATGAGGATTCCACATGCAACATTAAGTAAGGAACTCCGCTTGCAAACCTTATTATTAAATGTAAGCTTATTATTTGGGATGAAACACCAATGATGCACAAGTATTGTTTTGAAGCTTTAGATCGAACTCTTAGAGATATTATGCACTTTGTCAACCCGTCAAGTGGATGCACCAGTTTTGGGGGTAAGATAATTGTGTTTGGAGGAGATTTCAGACAAATATTGCCCGTGATTCCAAAAGGTAGTCGGCGAGATATTATTTTTGCAACAATAAATTCTTCGTATCTTTGGAAAGATTGTAAAGTTCTGCGGCTGGCAAAAAACATGAGACTACAACATATGAATTCCAGGGATGAAGCTATTGAATTGGACGAATTCTCTAAATGGATTGCCGATATAGGTGATGGAGTAATTGGAGGTCCAAATGATGGCGAAGTCAGTATCAACATTTCTGAAGATATTTTGATAAAATGGACTGGGAATCCAATCGAGCACATTGTTTCCAATACTTATCCATCATATTCTGCAAATAATGAACATGCAAGTGATCTACGAGAAAGAGCCATACTTGCACCAACTCTTAATGTAGTGGAATATGTGAATGAGTATATGATTTTGATGAATAACAATGAAGGATTGTTATATAGAAGCTCAGATTCAATATGCAGATCAGACTCATATTATGATACATTACAAGAAGTACATACTCTAGAATTCCTAAACACTATCAAATCTTCTGGGGTACCAAATCATGAAATTTATTTGAATGTCGGAACTCCAGTTATGCTGTTGAGAAATATTGATCATGCAAATGGATTGTGTAACGACACTCGCTTGATGATAACAAAGCTGAGAAATCATATTTTAGAAGCAAAAATACTCATAGGGCAAAATGCGGACCAAAAGGTATTGATACCTAGAATATCTTTGACTCCAGCTAATCCGAAATTGTCGTTTAAGTTTGAACGACGACAATTTCCTCTGATTGTCTCTTATACAAGACAATCAACAAAAGTCAAGGACAATCACTTTCCCATGTTGGTTTATTTTTGCCTAAGCCAGTCTTTACACACGGACAACTGTATATTGCAATATCAAGAGTACGAAGTCGTAGTGGACAAAAAATATTGATTTAAGATGAAAATAGAAAAAATAGTGCAACTAGACCACTAATGTTGTATATAAGGAAGTATTCCAAAATATATAATAATGAATACTTTTTTACATTTCGGTAATGTATTTAATTTTTCCTTATGCTTTTTTTAAAATATGATTCATTAAATCAAAATATTCGTGCATCGCACGGGTCAACGTACTAGTATATTATAATACTCACAAATTCCTCCGCGTCTTCCACTCTTTCGAATCTTTTCCATTTCATAATTTGCATTCCGCACAACCCATTTTGCAATTGGTCCTAAAGTATATACAACTTAGTGGGTGTGCGGCGGTACAGAGACCGTGAGGCGGCACTAGAGAGAGCCTGAGGAGCTGGTCCATCCTTCGAGACATGCCCTAGAAATGAAGAGGCTTCCACAGGCGATGCCTAGATGGACGAGTTGACTTTTGAGGGAGACCAGACAGGAGGCTACCTCGGCGGGTACCAAGGTGCATACCATGGAGGCTATGCTAGCAGCTCATGAGGCGGTTACGGGACTGGGTATGTTACGGGTGATGCTTTCAACATATTTCAAACCAACCTTTTCACGCGTTTGGATGCCTAGAATACTGTTCTCACCTCCATCGACAACCGAGTCCAGTCCACCTCTCTTGAGGAACAATGGGTGAGATGGACGAAACTCCACCCTCATCCTCCTCCACCATCCGACTATCAGGATCCGCATTATCCGGCGTACTAATTTGTTTTTTTCTTTTGTTTTCTTTTATTTTTGTTTTATTTATTTATTTCATTCAGTTTTATGTTTGTTTTGTTCTTTGTTTTGTGTATGCATGTACCAATCTTGGGAGTCAGTTCGATTCTTCGGCTTGTTGTCGGCTCGTGTTTTATCAGGGAAGTCTTCTTTCTCCTTCTTCTTTAATTCCTTACTACGAGGGCGTAGTAGGATTTAAGTGTGGGGGGCGTTGCTTTCTTGCATGTTTTTGTCATGTCGTGTCTTTATGTTTCTTTTATTTCTATTTTATGCTTCCTCAATCTTGATCATTTGCACGTTATCTTGTTTGTTCGTTTATTTTGTATTGATGATTATTGATTATTAACATGTGAGCCTTGGTATGAGCATGTATGGTTGTAGACTTAGATTAGTTTTGGTTCTCGATTAGGCTATGTTGTGTGGTTAAGACGTTTAGTGGGGCATGTTGCTTTGCTAGTTGTCGCGTACCGATCATGATTCGGATTATGAGTGACTACTCCCTAGTGTTTATGCTTTCGGTTCCCCTTGAATAAAAAAATAAAATAAAAAAGAGTGTTAACTCTTAAAACAAAAGAATTAATAAAATGCTAGAAAGGCGTAAATAATTAGACGAGTCGAGTTCGTGGGTTCTACTCCGCTTATCTCCGATAATGAGTATGTGAAACCACATCAGGGCAGTTAATGTGATCCATTGATGTTCATACCCAGTGACTGTACCCTTTTGCAGACTTTCTCGTTTTGCTTAAAAGTTTAGGGGGAATTGGACATGTGAATATAGGGAGATGTGAGATTTGTGTACATCGTCATCGTGTGCGTGTTGATGAAATTAGTAACAGACAACATTATGTTTTAATTCAGAGAGCACATGTCAGTGGCCGCTGAGCCTGCACAAAGAGCAGGCACACAGTGGCCAGGACAGCGGTCGTTGGGCATGTTAAGTTGGCGGTTTTGACGAATTTAAATTGGAAAATCATATCATTGAAGATGATCCATCTCTGAACTAGACATTAGAACTCTCTCTCTATAAACACTAGTATTGTATTTTTAACTTTGGGGAAGAAGGATTAAAGTGGAGATCGACTGCTCCATCCATGTAGTGTAATCATTAGTAAGTAATTCAAGTTGATTTCTTATGTAATGATTATGCAATTGGATTGAGTAGTTGAATCTCTACTAGGGTTTGGATTTTCTAATTGATTGTTGATGTTTAGAATTGTTCATGTTTGTTGATTATATTATGCTTGTTTAATTGCACCAATTGATCACTGTTTCAATTCCATATACGCTGGTTGAGGTCAAGAGGTAATTCTAGTGTCAGATCAAGGTCTAATCAATATCGTTTTGAATCGGGAAACGTGTTAACCAAGTGTTTGTTTATTCATTTTGGAATTCCTAACTGTGTGGCTTAAATACGAGAGTTGAAGTCACAATCTAATTATGAATGTGAAGGTTGGTAATTAGATAACTTTTAGGAATTCTTTACTAGTAAATGAATGCATGAATTAGTTGTGGCATGAGATGATCAATGTATACATTCAAATCCTAGAACATTTATTCTGGATTCCCGTTATTTAACTTATTGTATGATTGTTTAGTTTTAGTTAATTATACGTATTGAATCTTGGTAGAATTTTTAGGATCTTTAATTGCTTAATCTCTAGCACTTAAATTAGGAAGCTCTGCTAAGCCTTCCACGTGATTCGACTAGGGTCAGCTTACTGCGTACTATAGACCTTGTTCAATTGCGAGCCACAAGAATATATCAAAATTAGATACTCCCTCCGTCCCACGAAAGTGGTCTTGTTTCATTATAATAATACACTCATTTGAATATAATAGAGGACCACTTTCGTGGGACGGAGGGAGTATTATATTGTGATTACACTTTACTTCTTTCGAAGATTGACAACTACAATCTAAGAAAAGAAATTATACTTTGATCTAAGCTAGATCTTTAACTTTGGTTTTGAAAACAGTTTTCCAGAAACACAAAGGCTTCAAGCAGTTGATAAACACTCGAGAATTCTGGGTTGAACTTGGAGTGTTTTGAACGTTGAAAACTTGAAGATATTTGAGTAGAGTAATTGCATATTTTTCGCTTGAATTCTCATGCTTGTTCTTGGAAATGAAGGTGGTATTTATAGCACCATTGCTGGAACTATCTGTTAGAGAGATAAGAGTCTCTCTACTTTGCATTAATGACATCATTAAATGCATGGCATGATGATGTTACACGCGTAATGCGTCTTGTTCCACCTTTCATGCGTTTCCACAGTGCTTTGCCTTACTTGGAATGATTCACCATACATCTACTTTGATATTCTTGTACTTCATTCCTTAAAATATCCTCTTTGATGTGACAATACACTGAGTGGTTGACTTATGACAAATTTAGGTATGTCGGCAGCCCACCATAGTTATGGTATGGAACAGCTAGCTTGTCTTAAGCTAACAGATCGTTTCCTACGATCTGCCCTTTGAGCTGTCCAATCAAGTATTAATGTATTTGAGACCAAATTAATACTTTGATTATTCTTCTTGATTCCCAAGCCCATCTCGAGTCATACAACAAGATAATATGGGGACAGATCGTTTTAACAACGATCTGCTGTTGAGACAGAGTGCACTATTGCAGTGAGATAAATGATCTGTTTGTTCCATGATCGTTTACTCGAGATGGCTCAAGTCTTCGTTGATCCTATACTAAAGAACAACTAGTTCTATAAGACAGGTGGTTTTTCTATCCACCTGTTCTTTTACAAACTATATAATTGTTCTTCAAGAACTAGATAAACAAATCGTTCCTAAAAGTAAGTTGGAAGCTACAAACTTTCTTTTTACAACATTGATCTGATAAAATCTATACTTGGAAACATACTAAGTCTAAACTTTGACAGGTAGTCTAAACAAGGAGGTACAACTAGCGGCTAAATAGGGACAAATCGTTATCTTCGATCTGTTTCTTCACATTTTAGCTAACTATTAAAATAAACTTATACCCATCATATTAGCAATCAATATGTTCAAGAAAGCTCATAAGAATAATACAGATCGTATAACTAACGACCTGCTCCTTTTGTACATCGAGTTGTTCTCTAAAAGATGATATTGATCACTTGGTTTTAAAGAACTTATATTAACTAAGTGTTGTTTCGAAAATCATCATCAAAACTTAAATAAACTCGTGGGGTTCCCAACAAATAATGTCAGGTTCGAGTTCAGTTCATTTAAAAATTATAAGATTCGAGTTCGGCTCGACCTCAATTCGAATTCGGTTCAATAAATAAAAATTGAGTTTGTGTTCGGTTCAATAAATAAAAATCGAGTTCCAGTTTGGTTCGTTTATTATTCAAAATTTAATAGATAATTTGAATTTGAGCTCTAACACAGCTCAAGTTCCTTAAATATTTGAGCTCGAATTCATGAACTAATTTATATATAGAGCTCGCAAACTATTATACTATTAGCTTTTTTGTAAAGTTCGTGAATAGCATTAACAAAATTCATGAACTATTTAAAGTTTGACTTGTTAAAATCATATTTGAACTTGTTCGCGAACTTTTTTAATTGAATGCCATTAGGTTAAAGTTTGCTTAAAAACTAATTCGAGCTTAGTTCGACGTTCGAGTTCATTTCATTTAGAGAACATATATCAAACAAGAGTTTTTATCGAATCGAACTCCGAATAATTCAAGAGCTTTAGTAAGTTAATGTGTTATGTTCTTATGGAGTATTTTTATCGAGTTAATATTATCATGTGTATGACTTTTAAAAACTTTTGTGTCTTTTCTTATTTTTCATCTTGTTTGTTTTCACTTTGATATGAAATTTGAATATTATTATGCATAACTAACAATAATCTAAATTTGTTTATTTTTTTATATATTACCCATCATTTTATAATAAAAAAATTATATTTTTGTATTAACTAAACTATATCATAATCAATAAACCATATTTAAAAAGAATAAGAGCATCCACAACAGTGGGCATGGGAGGCTCTCGGGCATGGCACAGGCAGCGGTCTCCGGAGTCTGGGGGAGGGAGTCTTGCGTCGCGGGAGGCGGCCTCAGGCGTCGGGGCTGTGCTGCGAGACGTCAGCCTCGGCCTCCGAAGCTAGGAGCGAGTTGGTGCTGCGGCGGGGGATTCTTCATTTCATTTCATTCTTACATAAATCTGTAAATATCACATTTCGTTTCATTTTTCATACATCTTCATCCACTCTTCATCTATATTATCTTTCATATTTATCAATATCTTCATATCTTTTTCAAAATGTATTATTCCTCCGATTCCGATAACGAAGTTAATGTCCAATTTCTGCAACTAGCATCAAATTTTATAGAGGCGGATCGTCAATATCTAGCATCCGTCAACACATCCTCCTCCCAACGTCCAACCAAAAAGAAGAAAAATTATATCAAGAGGGATCGAGAGGCCGCTGGAGAACGTCTATACAACGACTACTTCTCCAAGATAGGCGTGCTCACGAGATGCTCGAGCATGATTTAATCGAAAATATATACGCTCGATTCAGTTCTTTAGATTAAGTGTGTTTTTAGTTTCCTTTCTTGTATTTTAATTTCGTGTGTTTTAAATTATCGTATTTAAATTTCTTGTATTTTTTATTTGAAATTAATTTCTAAAATATGTTATTTATTTAGATTAATTAATATATTAATCAAAAAATTAATATTTACTTTATTTTCGTATATATTTATTTTATATTACAAATTTAAATTAATAAATTAAATTAATAACATTTTTCCCAAATTAAATATCAATCAAATAATTCTAAATTAAAGTAGAAAGCTCCAAGTTAGAGAGTCTCTCATTGGAGGAAACAACACAATCTCTCTAAAATCCGTGGACCCCACCAAAAAAATTTCATTTTATTACCGAATGTCACCGAGAGTCTCTCTTATAGAGCCTCCCATTGTGGATGTTTTAAGAAATTTCATATTTTAAGGGATTAAATATTTTAAATAATAGATGTACAAATTTTTAATTTGTACCATTAATATAAATAATTTAAGAGTCAAAATTTATTCTTTGTTAAGTGGTAAAGAATTAATTTTCTCTTTCCAATAAAAGTATATATATTAAAAAACTTAAATGATTATATATTTTTGCATATTAAACATGTTTATTGCATATTATATATGAAATTAAAGCTTTTATCAAGATCTTTAATATAAGACCCATATTGCATATGTTTACATTAACAAAATTGAAATATTTTGATATATATATATATATATATATATATATATATATAAAAAGAGAGAGGAAAGAGAAAAAAATAGTTATAATTTAACTATATTTTGAAAACAATTAATATTTAATAAAATGGCGCTAAAAGTTAGAGTTGAAAACCTCCTTTTTATATATTAATATTGGATATGTTTACAATAACAAAATTGAAAGATTTTAATATATATATAACGAGAGAGAGGAAAGAGAAAAAACATAAAAGAGAAAAACATTTATAATTTAATCATATTTTGAAAACAACTAATATTTTAAAAAAAATGGTGCTAAAAAGTTATAGTTGAAAATTTTGTTTTTATATATTAATAGATTAAATATGTAATGTGAATAAATAGAAAATTTGTGATAGATTTAATAATATGAGTAATTATTAAAAATAAGTTTATATAAATTTTTCATAAAGAGAATAATATATAAAAATATAAATTTTTTGTTAGAGAAACGTAATACTCACCCAGTCCTGCTTTAAGTGTTACGTTTGGTTATGAAGGAAAGTTAAAAATAATATAAATAATTATAAAAATATATATTATTTAAATTGTGTGAATAATAAAATTATTTTGAAAAGAAAATGTATCACTTATATTAAAAAAAAACGTAAAATTTAAAACGGTACGGACCGAGTATATCTCATCCATTTCAACATGAGTGTTTCTTGTATGCATATTTTGCAAAGTAAATATTTTAATACTCAACTTATTCAACTCCATCACGTGCAGACGAATCAGCATAAATGGTGGGGCGCTCCCACGTCTAATTAGCTGCCAACGTATATTAACTAGTTAATTATTTAATTAATTGATTAATTATGTATATGTATGTTCTGAGCGCGTCCATGACTGTACCACCGGACTTCTTCATTCTAAATTTTATACTCCATTCTGTACGCCTATCTTAATTTAATGTTTTTTCTTTTCTTACAAATATTACTACTGCTTTAAATTGGTGGTTGGATTGGATATCATATTTTCTCGAATCCTTTTTCTAATTTATCGCATGACCTTAAATACATTAACTTGATAGATGATCTTAATTAATTTTAATAATTATATCAAATTTATTAGCAAAGCATCTCTCTAGTAGTATAATGTTCTCTTCTTCTTCCTCTTATTCTTCTTCTCTTAGTCGTAACAGAGGATGGTTCGTTGATAAAGTATTTGGTAATTTACCCAAAGTGTTCGACTAAAATTGTTTCGAGTCGCTCGCAATCTAACGAATTCGTCTAGCAATGATAAGTCAACCCAAGTCGTATTCTCATGAAAGACTTAGCAGGACAATTTAATTCTTTGTTCATATGAAAGCAAGTAAAAGATCGTTTGAAAGTTTTATAACTAGGTGGAGAAAATAAATTGCGAAAAAATTTAAATCCTAAACTAATAAATTTAAGCGAAGAAACGAGTTGCGGATTAAAGAAAACTAGTTGCGAATTGAAAAGGATAAAAGTAAGTTGGAATTCGAAATTAAAAAGTACGAAGAAATTACTTTGGAATTTGAAACCGTAGAGAATGTAAAATAGATAAACGAAATAGAAACATGAGAGCATAAACAAATAAAGGAACTCAATAGTAAAAACAAACTAGGAATATAAAATGGAAACAAACTTGATTCATAAACTGAAGCGAACTTGAATCCACAACGATAAACTGAAAAAAACGAACTAGAATGTTGCAATCGGCTAACCTTCCGAATCGAATACTAAAGCTAAAATGACTAACTAAAAATCATAAATCTCGACTTTAGAACAATAGGTCGAGACGTGCTCGGAATATAAGTGCAAGGAATCGGGAAAAAAGTTTCTCATAAGTGTGAAACGTGTTGACTATTTATAGGCGAAAAGGAGGGTCAACGGTCGCTTACAAGTCAACGACCGGTGAGTGAGTTGGTTACGCGCTCTTCGCGTGCAATCCACAGAGGCTGTTGCGCCGCTAACTGAGTTAGCCGCTGGGGTCAGTGGTCGCTCACCCTGGCTCGTGCTAGCTCGCGCACGTGGCTCGGCTGTGGCTCGGCCTGCGGCATGCACCGCCTAGTCAGCGGTCTCCTAGGGAAACACGACTGCTGACTTGTGCTTTGGGCTCTCATTTTCATTCTCTCGTCATTTCTCGATCTGTTTTCGTCCTGTTTCCAACTTTAACACTTGCTTAGGCTCATGACCTGAAACATAAAATGAAACGTAGATCGAGCCCAAAACATCGTGCAAAATGGGAAAATAACAAGAATAAAGATAAGGAAAATACGAGTTTAGACGACCAAAAAGTGGCTAAAAAACTCCTCCACACACAAAAACTTGCTTGTCCTCAAGCATAACTTAGTCTAAAATATCCATAAGAAAAATCTAACACGGCATGCATTCTTGACAAGACGTCAAATCATTCCCAAAATCAATCTTCCTATCATCACATCATGTTACATAGAGATCATAGAAGAAAGTGTCCCACTTAGACTAGATACTTATCAATTCAATCAAAACAAAACAATGATGCAAACGGTAATCATCGAGATCACATAACCGGCTAGAGTTTTTATTCATCACTTTATTGGTGTATCTCTCTCTTTTCTTTTCTATTCAATATGAGGAATATTAAGGACAATATTCACCGAGTGTGCACTCCGAATGTTTGGGTTTTCCCGGTGTGGTTTCTCATACCCCTCTTTTATAGATTTGAAATTTTTGATTAAGAGAGGGGTAGAATCCTTATGTATTCCTATTTTAACGATCTCAAAAAGTTAATTAGAACAATGCCAAGTTATATGGTCATTGTCGTGAGGTGTGAACAATTAGGGGTTCTCTAATGTATCCTCACGCAGTTTCCTATGCTCATGGTTCCAAGAGGAGCATAGACCTCTTGAAAAATTCAATTCTCATTACAAAACATCGATACACAATAAGTGGTACTAAACAACTAGCCAGTCGAATCAATCAATTCATACTATCATGCATCACTATCTCGATCATTCTACTAAGATTAAGAATTCGGTCACAATGTTCCACACATTCCTACTTCATCTACGTTTCATAACACGAATCAACTCAAATTAATCAAGGCTGTCAAATCATATCATATCGTAAACACATGCCACGACTCGATTCAACCACAAGATATCAAGACAAAGTAGCTTTAAACAATCAAGATTTTGCATAAACAAGACACTAAAATAAAACGACGAATGCATGCACTAAAAAGAAACCTCTCCCTCTACAAAGATAGAGAAATGCCCTCATTGCAGAAAGTAAAAAACTATATAGTAGGGATAAGAAAAACATCCCTGAATTGCTGCATTCGGAGCGAAAACAAGAAGAAAAACAACATGAAAATAAACTAGAAAGCAAAGGGAAAAAACAACGGTTAGCCAATCACACATTCACACAAAAGGAAAGAAAGCAATAAAATGGTAAATAGCGTGAGTTGCCTCCCACGAAGCGCTTCTTTTACGTCATTAGCTTGATGACACAACTCAATAAACCGGGAGTGTCAAAATTTGGGGTTGACTCAACAACTTCGGGCATGGAGTCATTCTCGATATATCGCTTTACTCTATGTCAATTTACTCGAAATAACATCTTCCCTTTTCTAGTATGTGATGCAGCATCTTTTGATGGTAGAATTTTTTTGATAATGAATGGGTCGATCCTTTGGAATTTGATCTTGCTGAGATGTATTTTAGGTCCGGTGTTTGGGCGCATGAGGGCCTCTGCATAGGTCAGTGAAGAGGCAGGCCGAGAAGTGGAGTCAGCGGTCGCTGGCTCGGGTGGAAGGTGGGGCGCTGATTCAAGTGGGTTGGGCGTGGGCTGGCGCCGATGCAGGGTCAGTGGCCGCTGAGAAGTCAGCGATCGCTGACCAGTCCTCACGACTTTTTCCTGCACCTGCCTATCCGCGGGCGCTGAGGCCCCTTACCCGCAACGCTGGCTCCTTGTCGGTCCTCTCTCGCTCTTTAAAAATTCTACATGTTCAATCCCTTTTTTCGTCCCCTTGCCTTTCTTTTGAGCAACTTCCTTTCTACTAAAATCCTGTAAAGTAGATTTCTCAACCAAAGAATTAGTAGTATCAATGTAACAACACGTATCAATAAAATCAACAGAAGGTGCGGTGTGACTTTGTTGGTCCCAAAAAAGCAAAATTGGTGTATTGGGGGGGGGGGGGGGGGAAAACACCAATTCAAACTTTTAGGATTTTCTTGTTTTAGTTTAACAAATAAGGCTTAGACACACTTAAGAGTATAAGATAGCTTGAGTAGCAAGTCAAGTTCTTCTGTTTAGTAAGAATTAAACTCACTCAAATAATGCATTAATACGTGATTAACTGAGATTAACAAGTTAAACTCAACCTGAGTTGTGTGCGGAATTTGGTGGTTAATGCTCTTGTTAAATAGAAAACAATTTTCTTTACTCAAGATTTTAGCAAACCGATTTATGATATGATATGAAGAAGATGTTGAACAATAGTAAATAAGAAAATTAAAGAACACAAGTGGTTAACGTGGTTCAGGATAAACTGTCCCTACGTCCACGGCTCGATCAAGAACTAGATAGAAAATCCACTAAGTTCTCCTTTCTTTCTACTCATTGAGTACGAACCACAAGAAAATATCAAATTTAGATATTATCTTGCGATTACACTTCTTCTTTCGAAGATTGAAAACTACAATCTAAGAAATAACTTTACTTGGATCTACTAGATCCTAACTTTGGTTTTTGAAAAATAGTTTTCTAGAAACGTAAACTTCAAGCAACTGTAACACTCGAGAAAATTCTGGGCTGGTAGGAGTGTTTTTGAACGTTGGAAACTTGAAGAATTTTGAGCAGAGTAAAAGCAGTAATTTCGTTGGAATTCTCGTACTCGAATTTGGAAGTGAATGTGGTATATATAGCACCATTGATGGAACTAGCCGTTGGAGAAGATGAAGAGTCATTCTTCCTCGCATTTAATGTAGCATTAAATGCATGATACATTTGTTGTAGCACGCGCTGTCTGCAATGCGTCTTGTTCCACCTATCACGCGTTTTCCAGTGTTTTGTTATACTTAGAATGATTCATCGTACAATAACTTTGATATTCTTGTACTTTATTCCTTAAAATATCTCATTTGATGTGACAACACTGAGTGGTTGACTTATGACAAATTTAGGTATGTCGGCAGTCCACCGTAGTTAATGTGAGGGACAACTAGCTTGTTCTCAACTAACAGATCGTTTCCTACGATCTGTCTTACGAGCTGGTCCATCAAATATTAATTTGTTTGAGACCAAATTAATACTTTGATTATTCTTCTTGATTCTTGAGTCCATCTTGATTCATGTAGTGAAATAGATTTGGGACAGATCGTTTATAAAATGATCTTTTGTTGTAACAGCGGGTAGTGAGAACTGGGATAAATGATATGTTTGTTCCATGATCGTTTACTCGAGATGATACATGTCTTCATAGATCCTATAATAAAGAACAGCTAGTTCCATAGGACAAGTGGTTTTTATATCCACTTGTCTTTTGACAATTGTTTAAGTGTTCAACATAATCTAGATAAAACAAATCGTTCCTATAAGTGAGTTTGACACTACAAACTTCCTTTTTAAGTCAAAAACCATGACATATAGTCCAATACATGAAGTACAACTATCTATTGAATAGGGACAAATCGTTTAATATCGATCTGTTCTTTAACATTATTGTCAGCCGTATAAACTAAACTTATACCCGTCGTTATACTAACCAATATGTTCAAGATAGCTTACAAGAATAATACAGATCTTGTAAATAATTATCTGCTTCTTTTATGAGCGAGCTGATCTTTAAAAGATGATATTGATTACTTGGTTTTTAAAGAATATATATCAACTAAGTGTTACTTTGAAAATCATCATCAAAACATAAACAAATTCGTGGGGTTCCCAACAGACTCCGATGCGTAGAGAAAGATACTTCCTCATCAAACATCAATAATAGTATTGGTGGTAGCCATAAAAGGTCTTCCTAGAAGTAGTGTATGCTCAACTCCATTCTCCTGCACATCTCCTATCTCAAGGACAACAAATCCAAATGAATAATTAATCCACCAATTTTAACTAGAACATCTTCAATTATGCCTTTAGGATGTCACAGATCTATCCGCTAATTATAAGCACATGCGAGTGTGTTTTAATTTACCTAATCCTAATTCCAACTCCCAAGTCTAGCATGTCAAATGCTTCTTTACCATTGCCTAAAGTGATTTTGATAACGAAGCTACCTGGATCGCGCCGTTTAGGAGGTAAGGGCTGCTACATGATAGTACTTGCCACTTCAGACACTGTGATTAGTTCTTGATCGTCGAATTTCTTCTTATTTGAGATCAACTCCTTGAAGAACTTGACATATGAGGGAATATTCCTAATCACCTTGAGGAGGGGGACGTTTACAGTCACCTTGGATAACATCTTATAAAGATTCATGAACTGCTAGTCTCTTTTAATATTCCTTAACCTACTGGGATAAGGAAAAGGTGGAACATATGAATTGACCGCCTTATGAAGCTCCTCACCGGACTGCTTTCTCTCTGTTTCTTGTGGTGATTCGTTCTCCTCATCAATTTTGAATTTGGACCGTATCTCCATTTTGTTATCCACCACTTTTCCACCCCTTAGGACTGATGCTTGCACTTGATGGGGCTGTTGACCTTGTCCCATAAATTTTCTTGTTTGGTTATTTTGCTGCAACTGGTTCACTGCACCCGAAATTTGTCTCATAGCAGTTTCAAGGCTTTTGATTGTAGCGTCTTGTGCCTCTCGAGCTAGTTTACTTTCTTGCATGAATGCGGCCAAACTATCCTCAAGAGATGATTTTTGAGGAGGCATTGTTTAACGTAGAAACTACTATGTAGGATATTGGTGCTGTTGATTTGGAGGGTGATAAAACTATTGTTGCTACGGTGGAAAAAATTGTTGTTGTGGCTGTGGTGGGAAATAAGGTTGCGACTAGCGCTGATACTGAGGCTGGAAATTCGGAGCGTGGGGTCGTCGATTTTAGAAATTATGTGCTCCTTGCCTTTAAAATTGTGGTTTCCACCCCATGTTTTGCTGATTCTTCCATGTATTTTGATGAGGGGATGGTTGAGGCATGAATCCTTGTGCGGCATAGATTTTTATTTTGCCTTCGACCGTCATTTCTTCCATTCATTGGCATTCCTCCACCACGTGTCCATAGTCGCCACAAATTCTGCATGACTCAGGTGACACTTGCTGAACAGATGGGGATGGGGGTTGGTTCATCTTCAATTCTTGTAACTCCCGCATCATCTCTGCCATTTGTTTCTTAAGATCGGGACTAGTTGTCACTGCTCTGGCCTCCATTCTCCGCGGTTGAGAGGATTTTTGTTGAGAACTTGCAACTAGGTTCTTGAAAATCTCATTCATCTCCTCTGCCGTCTTAACTGCAATATTTTCTCTCGCCGAACTGTCCACCATGAATTGAGTGGTCTGAAGCAGACCGTCATAGGAGAATTGGCATATCATCTCCGATGCCATCATAACAGATGGGGATTCTTGCGCGCGCACCCATCGCTTGCCCCGCCTCAGCCGATCTGCGTGTTGTGCTCGTGGGCCGTGAATCTTGGATCTTGACAATTGATCTTTGGGATATTCTTTGGGTTTGGGCTTGGCTTGGCCCAATGGTTTAAACCTTCTTGACCAATTAAATCAGGGTCTATTCGGAACCCATTTAAGTGAAGTGCAACTATGGAAGCCAATCAGTTATGGGCTTTGGATGTAAGTAGGCTTAGGGGTGTCACGGTACAGTATACCTTACTAAATTTATCATACCTTATACCTTACCTTTATCTTCGGTATGGAAAATTTCATACCGTTACCTTACCATAGTTTTCGGTATACCTTAGTTCGGTATACCTTACTTTCGGTATGACATTTTTACATACCTATACCTTACCTTATTTTCGGTATACTTTACCTTACTTCGGTATACCTTTATTTTACGATATACAAAACATTATTTATTTTTGATATATCTTACCTTACTTCGGTATATGTTTCTTTCACGGTATACAAAAACTTATTTATTATGAACAACTTAAACATCATCTAACAAACATACTAAGTGTTAATTTTTATTAACATAATTTTTGAGATAAACCACGAATATCATATAATCAATTACAAAAATATTAACTAACTATATTATTTTATTTTTATATAACTAACTAGATTTAGGTAAATGGATCATAATTAATTTAATCATTTATGCATGATATATTATAACAAAAGAAACATATTTTCATTAATTATATATTATAACTTATATTATATTTAATTAATATCAAGCAGATATAGTTATATGATCATATAAAACACTTATATTCATAAAATCATACTTTTGGATTATAATTATCTTTTTGTTATTGTAGTTAATTATATAATTTATGAATAAACAACTTTGTTATAATTCAAATCGAATATATATATATATGTGTGTGTGTATACATATATCGATATATACCAAAATAACGGGATATACCGCGGTACGGTGTATGACGGTATACCTCGGTATTTAAAAAAAATCATACATTTACCTTATCGAAAAGTTCGGTACGGTATCATACCTTACCAAAAATTCCGATATACCTTATATTCGGTATTTTCCGGTACAATAAGTACGGTATACCATTTTTTCGATAAATTTTGACAGCCCTAAGTAGGCTAAGGTCATGTCTAGATTTGTTGGTCTGACGCATGAAGAAGAACTGCATCTAGGTTCGCCTTGTAACTCATGTAACCGCTCAGTGGCTTAATGGGCCTATAAGCGCCATCAATTCTCGTAGGCTCCTAAGAGGTGGACTAGACCTATAAATATTATCCACCTTGTAAACCCGTAAACAAGCATATTATTTAGTACTCCCTCCGTCCCACCGGTAATGACCCATTTGAAAAGTAGATGAGTGTATTATTTTATTCAAATGGGTCATTACCGGTGGGACGGAGGGAGTATATTTTTGTTGTTGTGTCGAGTCTAGTTGCATGACTTTATAGCTTCTTTTCCATTAGTTTTGTTCGTTTTTATGTCGTGGTCCGTGTTTTATCTTGTTGATTGGTGATGAGGCCATTTTTCATGCTCTTTTGTGTCTTGTCTTAGGTCTAGATTGAGTCATTTTCCTTTGTTTTGTGTCGTGTTTTGTGTATGGGAGGACACGAGTCTGGGTTGACAATATACATGTAAGGGTTGCAGGTCATCTCAAGAAAGATGCATGTTTATACACGGAGCATCTTGGGAAGTCTAAAGCTCAAGGCAAGGTATTGCTCGAGATCACACTGCAACCGCTGGGGGCAAGAGGAGCACATTAGCCAAGATGAGGAGGAATATTGAAGCAGTCGGGATCGCAAAAGAAGATGGGCAAGGCGTTGGAATTTGCAGCAGATTTATTTCCTTGCGCGAAAAAGGAAAAAGATCTCCCTTTCCTTCCACCGAATATTTGAAGGATTGAGAGAATCTCATTCATGCAGAAAATCTCACCGGGGAAGGAAAGTTGCCGTAAACCCTAGCCACCTCTATCACGAAGCCCAAGCCCAAAGAGAACTATTTATACCCCATGCTATGAATCAGAGGCACACACATTCGAGGGTATGGACAACGCCCAGCTGCTCTTCCTTAGTTTAGGCTTTATTTCAATGAGTGATTGGAAGGACGAAACAAGTCCTACGAGCAAACAATCTATTTAAATTATGTTAATGCTTTTGGCCTTGCCTAGGGTTGGTCCTAGAAAGAGAATCTTTTGGTAACACTTTCATTCATATTTTAATATAAGTATGCTTCATTTATTTACTTTGTGTTCTTTACTTACAATATGAGTAGCTAGGTTTATTAAACTTGGCTTGGGAAAGATGAATTGAGTTAAAACTTATAACGTCTTGAGAGGTCTAATTGTACGCATAGTTGTATGGGCATGTTCCTAAAGCATTTGATCTGAACCCTATATAATTTGATCAAGTCCTCGGTGTTTTCTGGCTAGTAGCAGTCTTGGGCAAGATTAGGTTACAACTGCGAGCTGGAAACACCAAGTGTTAGCGACTCCCTACTTGCCAGCCAGAGGGATCATCATGGTGATGTAGGTGGTAACGCCATTGGACCGGCGTCTAAGATGGTGTGCCCATGGTTGCGCAGTCCCGCTAATGCCTATTTGGGTATGATGGAGTAGGTTTGATCTAGGAGTAATCTTTGGCAAGGGGGATAAGGGAGTGAGTAACCCTTACCTTCTGGGCTGAAAAAGTATGTTGGGCGAGGCTTAAGTGGCTACATGACGATTAAAAAGGGGGTTGCCTGAGTGAAGCGTTTGGGTGGTAGGATTAAAACCCCATTCTTACGCTCGCCTTTAACCAATGACGTGCTAGTACAACGAACAACTTTGCACCGATGATCAAGACATAAGTCAAGACTCAAAGATTCTAACCCAAGTCAAGTTGCTTTCTTATTTAACTATCTTAGTGTTTTCTTTTCAGTTATTTATATTTCAACAATTTACTTTCTGCTTGATTACAACTTCTTGCCCAAGGCAAGACTCAACTCAAAACCCAAATTGTGACATCGAGAGATGAATCCACCAACTCCCTGTGGGATCGACTTTGTGCTTGCCACTAGCGGAACCTAGGGAAGAGTGTAGGTTTATAAATTTATCTTGACCAGAGTGGATTGACTTTGTGCTTGCCACTAGCGGAACCTAGGGAAGAGTGTAGGTTTATAAATTTATCTTGACCAGAGTGATAACAACTGAGCTTCGTCAGATTGGCACCGTAGCTGGGGAGTTGCGCCTTCCAGAATTTCTCTCTCACCTTGACTCAGGTCTTGTCCATAGTGTATGCTTAACCTAATCCTAAATGACAACTCGGAGACTGAAAGTGTATCAACCTACTCTAAGTGAATATTTGCGGAAGCTTAAAGAGAAAGACACGGGATAATTTTTGCATAGGTTATCAATTAATAACCTACACGGAGGCCTTACGCCCAAAAAGAATAATCAAAACAAGTGTTGAGCTATTACAATGTTGAACACAACAACAACTACAACACTATCACTAAAATACTAAATGTATGCTCTTACAAGTTAAGAAACATACAAAACCAAAACTACGAATTTAATCTGCAAATGTGTCTATCTAACTTTATCAACTGAATGAAAGAATTCTATTATTTATAGATAGACTACACGGGCTGGGATCCGTAAGTGTAGTAACTGTTCGGGCCATGTCTCCACAATTCTTGCAGTTCTGTTGTGGTGCTCTGCAAATCCACCTGGAATTGTGGAACTACTTTATTCGGTTGTTGACTCCGAGATTTGTGGAAACAGAATTTCACTTAGCATGAAATTCTCAACTGTCTAATAAGACTTGGTCTTCCCTCAAGTCTTGGTGCTTCTTTCAAGTCATCGTGCATCCACCATGTCATCGTGCATCTGCCAAGTCATCCTTACACGTGGCTGTCGAGTTGGACGCTGAGTCAACACAAGTTATTATGTTGCGTTAGAAGGCCAAGTCAACATTCCTGTGAAGAACACAAAAACACATGTTAGGTCA
>JAPKLX010000014.1:724153-745877 GCA_026898415.1 Leonotis leonurus | reverse complement strand
GAAGAACACAAAAACACATGTTAGGTCAACATTGCAGATAACATTATATCTTAAATACCTAACAGAGACATTTTGTTTGATCCAAAGATCGAGAGAAATGCCTGGAGAAGAAGAGGCAGACTAAGGAGACAGACACGACTTGAGCGAGAAGCCCGTCAAGTAGCAAGAATGGCGGACGAACAAGGAGAAATCAAGAATGAGAACGGGAATACACCCCTAGAGCAGACACTCAGGGAGATGATGTTCTCCAACAACAACAATCTGAAACCCTTGGAAATTACCTTGCCCATGATAGCTGACAACTGGAACCATCAAGAGCAACGAAGCAGTCAAAAGGGATTACATACGTCTGGTATCATTTTCTTTTTCACTTCAAGATACTGCTCGAGAATGGCTTTACACTTTACTTCAGGTAGTGTCACGACTTGGCAAGCAATGCAACAGAAGTTCCAGGAGAAGTACTATCCTGTCTCAAGGATCCAGAATGCAAGAAGAAGGATGAGCATCATCCAGATGGGAGCCGGAGAGTCACTCTATGACTACTGGAACAAATTCAAGCTCATGTTGGCCAAGTGCCCACAACACAACAAACTCAAGCTCATGTTGCCACCATGAAGCAGATGATGGAGATGATGAAGCCGACCATCAAGAGGAATGTGAAGGCATGCCAACTATGTTATGCTACCACCCACTTAACCAATGAATGTCCCACCCTAGGAGAAGAAGAAGTCAATGTTTTTGGGCATACCAACAATGGAGGAAACCACAATCAAGGCCCAAGGCAGAGATTTGATCCCCACTCACAATCTTACAATCCAGGATGGAGGAACCACGAGAACTCAGGATATGGAGGGAATCACTAGTAATCTCCACCCGAGGCTCAAGATCAAATTCAGCCAAGAGGCCCATCTCTCTCCGAAACAGTTCAGAACTTGACCAAGGAACACCACAAGTTCAGTGACATTTTGAGAAGTTCAAGACTGAAAGTCGAGGAGCTCTACAGTCACTAGCCAACCAAATCTCCAACTTGACCCAAACTATCATCAAGATGGACAACAAGCAAGGAGGACTGCCCTCTGAAGTCCAGGTGAATCCCAAGCCACATGTCAAATTCTTACCTGAACGAGTAGTGGAACCTGCCAAGGAGATGGTAGAATCGGAGGAGATAGAAGCTGAGGAGGATCAGGTCAAGACACCAGAGCCAGATGAGTCAGTTAAGAAGCTTGAACCGAAGAAGACACAAGAGCCCAAACTTAGAGTCAAGTCGCCCAAGAAGGCTCTAGAGGAGAACATTTACTATAAGCCACCTTTTCCCAGAAGGTTGGCCAAGACAAAGAAAGCTGAAGAGATGAAGGAACTACTCAAAGTGTTCCAAAAAGTGGAAGTCAACATTCCACTTGTTACTGCACTGACTACTATGCCAAGATGCAAAAAATTCCTAAAGGAGTTGTGTTCCAAGAAGGTACAATATCCTGACAACACAAGATTTCTAGTTAGAGAAAATGTTTCCACAGTGCTCAAGAAGGATTTGCCAATAAAATGTGAGGATCCAGGGATGTTCTATATCCATTGTGTGATCCGTAATACTAGTATTGACCAAACCATGCTAGACTTGGGTGCTTCAATCAACGTCACGCCCCTGTCTATGTACAAGAAACTGAAGATAGGCCCACTAAAGCTATCCAGGACCGTGATCCAGCTAGCAGACATGTCAAGAGTATACCCAGAAGGCATGGTGCAAGATGTCTTGCTCAAGGTACAAGACTTAATTTTTCCTGCTGATTTTTATGTACTTAACATGGGTAGCTCCCCTGCCAAGAAAACTCTTATGCTTTTAGGTCGGCCATTCCTCAAGATGGCCAGGACCTTGATTGACTACGACACTGTGAAGCTTACTTGCAAGTATGCTGGAGAGACGTGACTTTTGACATTTACAAGGTGGAGCAACATGCTCCAGATGAGGCGATAGTGGATTTTGTGGAAGCCATTGACAAAGACATTGAGGAAGCCTTACCCCAGATTCTGAACAAGATGAAGGACGAACTGGGTAATGAGGAGGAAAAGGAGGATGAAGTAGTCACTGAGACGTCTGTCCAAGCAGTGGAGAATCAAGTCCATAAATCACTCTCGATTACAGGGAACCAGATGGAATCATCCATACTCAAACCACCAAAGTTGGAGCTGAAGACCTTGCCGAAGCATCTCAAGTATATTTAATTGGGTAAGGAGGAGACATTGCCAGTGATCATTAGTTCAGAGTTACACCAAGAAGAGGAAGATAGGATCCGAGACCTGTTATAGAAATACAAGGAGGCTATATGATGGACCTTAGCCGACATCAAGGGAATCAGCCCTATGGTGTGCCATCATCACATTCTACTTGAGCAGGATGTGGTACCAGTCAGAGATTCACAAAGGAAGCTTAACCCAGTCATAATGGAGATAGTCAAGAAGGAGATTGTCAAACTTATTGACTTGGGGATGATCTATCCCATTTCAGACAGCCAATGGGTGAGTCCGATCCACGTTGTGCCCAAAAAGTCTGACGTGCAAGTGATCGAGAACGAGAACAAGTAGCTAATCGCGACAAGACTACAGACATGATGGAGAGTCTGCATTGACTACATGAAACTGAACAAGGTTACTAGGAAGGACCACTTCTCACTGCCGTTTATTTACCAGATGCTCAAGCGGTTGGCAGGAAACAAGTTCTTCAGTTTCCTTGACGGATGTTCAGTCTATATGCAAATATGGGTAGCGCTCGAGGACCAAGAGAAGGCTACATTCACTTTTCCCTTTTAAGCTATGCAACGCCCCTGGAACGTTCCAAAGGTGCATGATGAGTATATTATTTGACCTCTTTGAGCATTGCATTGAGGTGTTTATGGACAACTTAACAGTTTATGGAAGCAGCTTTTGCCAGTGTCTTGAGCACCTTGAGATGGTACTACAAAGATCTGTGGAGAAAGACTTTGTGCTCAACTACGAGAAATACCACTTCATGGTCAAGGAGGGCATTGTGTTGGGCCATGTTATCTCTGAAAAATGAATTGAAGTGGATCGTGCCAAAGTGGAAGTTATTTCCAAGCTTCCATACTCTACTAATGAGAA
Source organism: Leonotis leonurus (assembly GCA_026898415.1). NCBI lineage: Eukaryota > Viridiplantae > Streptophyta > Magnoliopsida > Lamiales > Lamiaceae > Leonotis > Leonotis leonurus. The sequence continues at coordinate 742,766 of JAPKLX010000014.1, read as the reverse complement.
GCAACTGCAGGGATTCCTTGGTCACGCGGGTTTCTACCGCCGCTTTGTCAAGGACTTCGCCAAGATAACCCAACCGATGAACAAGCTCCTCCAGAATGATGTGCCCTGGAATCGATGAGGAATGCAAGAATGCATTCCAAATTTTGAAGAACCGCTTGATCTCAGCACCAATAATCAGACCACCCAAATGGGGAATACCCTTTGAGCTAATGCCATAGGAGCAGTGTTTGGCCAGAAGATTGGCAAGGAGAGCCATGTAATTTACTATGCTTCAAAGACCCTTACCAGAGCCCAGATCAACTATACCACCACGAAGAAAGAGCTCATTGCATGGTATTTACTTTTGAGAAGTTTCGCTCATATCTGGTCTACACAGATCACGCAGCTTTGAAGTATCTCATGGCCAAAAAGGATAGCAAGTCACGCCTGATAAGATGGATCTTGCTACTCCAAGAGTTCAACATTGAAGTGAAGGACAAAAGTGGAGCCCAAAACCATGTGGCTGACCACTTGAGCAGGATTTTTGAGGGAAGATTATGACGCACCTCCCAATGAGAGATTTTCGAAGATGAGCTATACGGGATAGGCATTACTGAGCTATGGTATGCCGACACAGTTAACTACATCATCATGAAGACTTTCCCAATGGAGCTTGACCAATACCAAAAGGGAAAGATCAAGAAGCTGAGCGAGTCATTCATCTGGGATGATTCGTATCTATGGAGGAAGTGTACTGACTTAAACCTCCGAAGGTTCATACCCGAGGAAGAGCAAGGAAGTATACTTGAGAATTTCCATGAGAGAGAATGCGGAAGAAATTTCGGGCCAAGGCGTACAACAAGAAAGATCCTAGACAGAGGGTTCTACTGGCCCACCATCTTCGAGGATTGTTTTAAAAAGTGCAGGACTTGTGACCAATGCCAAAGAGAAGGAAATATTTCCAAGAATGATGAGATTCCATTGGTACCAGTCTTGCCAGCAGTGATTTTTGACATATGTGGCATGCATTTCATGGGCCCCTTGCCCAAGTACAAAAGCAATCAGTACATCTTGTTAGTATTAGATTATATTTTTAAGTGGATAGAAGCAATTGCAACCCCAAATACAGATGCAAGGACAGTAGCAAGGTTTGTCAAAGCAAACATCTTCACCAGATACGGCATGCCCAAGGCGATAGTCAGCGACAGAGGTTCACATTTCTACAACTCTACCATCACTAGCTTTCTCAAGAAGTATGGAGTTCACCACCGTACATCTACTGCATACCATTCCCAAGCTAATGGGCAAGCTGAAGTCTCCAACCGCATTGTGAAGAACATTCTGAGGAAGGCAGTTGGCGAGATAAGGAAAGACTGGAGTGACCACCTTGATGATGCACTTTGGGCATACAGGACAACCTACAAGACTAAATTTGGAATGTCTCCATATTTGTATGGTATATGGAAAACTCTTCCATTTACCTGTCGAGATGGAACACAAGGCATTTTGGGCAGTGATCAAGATCAATCAAGATTGAGATGAAGCTGTTGAAGGAAGGAAGCTGAGTTTGCAAGAGTTATAGGATATTCGACTTGAGGCCTATGACAATGCTGCTTGTACAAGAAGAAGATGAAGAAGTGGCATGACCACATAGCCTGAGGAAGGAGATTCAACAAAGGCGATCTGGTGCTTTTATATGAGAATCGCCTTAGGTTTGCCTTTGACAAAATATCTACCAAGCGAAGAGGACCATATATGGTTTGGGAACATTACCCTAATTGCTTCACAGACATTCAGGATCTCAAGACCAAAATTAATTTTCAAAGTTTGTTGAAATAGGCTCAAGGCCTATTATGGATATCGTCCTGGAAAGAAAGTCACGGACCTTGCCCCAGAAGGTCCCACTGAAGAAGCTTGATCTAGAAGCAGCACTACGTCGATGCCAACGACGTTAAATCAAGGCGCTGGCCATGAGGCAACTTGGTATTTTTATCGCTTTTTCATTTTTTTATTATTTATCATTTTTATATCATTTTATTTTGGTGTGTTTTATTTTTGTATCTTAGCCCAGGAGCCCAATTGACCCATTCTAGCACTTTGCCTAGAGCAAACTATGTGAGTGGAGAGAAAGAAGGCTCCTGACTTAAAATTCCTCTTGACCAATTCAGGAAAAGAAATTTTCTCACCCAAAGAAACTCTAGTTTTGTCTTATGCAGGAGAGGCGTCAAGAAACGAGAAGATAGAGCGTCGTTGGAGACTGTTACGCTGAAAAGGTAATTGTCGCTCACGTCAACGCGTCAGTTAGGCCATCAAGTGCCTGCCGCTTGCATTCCTACCCCCTATAACCGCCTCTACCCACTCTTCTCTACAATTTCCAACATACTTTAATCCCATAACTTCCCTCATTACTCTCATTCACTCCATCACTCTCACCTTCATCACAACCACCAACAAGAAATCCTCTCCAGTCGTAAAAAACCACCATTCTCGCCACGTCCAAACCACTATTCCACTTACCCCACTCTCTCCACCACTCACCTTGCATGGTACTTACCAGCCCGAAAAACAAGCTTAGAAAAACTGCTACCAGCGGCTTTGTTGATTTAACCCTCGACGAAGAGCCAAAAACCACAATGGTGCGAAAGAAAATTCTAGCCAAGATGATAGGATAGACCAGCAGCCAACCCTCATCTACAACCACTAAACCCAACCACCACCTAAAAAATCACCCCAAAAGCCCGCGCCATGGCGACACTCGAGGCACCAATCGTGGAAACTACCCAAACTCCTACTGCCGAGGCAGAGAACAACAACCCACTGTCCAAAGAGACTGAAAAAGTAGTGGAGGAAGAGGTGGAGGCCAAGGAAGAAGACGAAGAGGAGGAAGAGGCAGCGGAGCAGGAGAAAGCACAGGAGATGGAGTTCGACCAACCGAAGGAGGCAAGTCAGAAATGAAGCTCGAGCAAGGCAACAAAGAAGGAGGTTGATGAAGTTTCATTTGAGGAAAAGACCCCACGGAAGCACCGGTTTAAAATAGTTGTGAAGAAGGAGAAGATTACACCTGTGAGGAAGACAAAGGCTAGGACTGCTGTGATCAAGACGATGGATCTGGACGGGAGAGAGATCATTGTCGCAAAGACCATTGATTTCAAGGTCTTGAAGTAGCTTGGCGCGGAAGAGCAAGTCATAAAAAGGTTCAGAGCCATTGGTTGGGAAAAATTCCTTGACTAGAAACCACCACATATGGTGACTTGGTCAGGGAGTTTTTCGGGAGTGTCAAGGTGGAAGTGGAGATGAGAGGAATCCCCAGCGTAATGGAATTTTCACTCACGGGCAAGCAGTAGAAGACCTGGATGTAATTATGGGCATGATTGATTTCAGGGAGAAAAAGCAAATGCTCAACTTTTCCTCGTTCGTAGCAAATCACATTCGCAACATCTTGGTCAAACCCCAGCAGAGACTCTCCTTATCCCACCTACCAACATTGATCGGGAAATAGTTTGGCTTGATCAAGCCAAACTATGAAGGATTCCTTGAGTGAGAGGACCACTTCGACATGGCTACCCTGACCCGCATGTTTACCATCGAGGAAAACGCTAAAGCAGAACCCCGTATTGTTGAAGACCCCATTTAGAAGCCGCCGGTGTACCCCACGAAGAGCATAGTAAAAGCAGCAATATCCCCTTCGCCCGACCCGCCAACAAAAGAGTTAACCGCCAATCTCAGCCGCATCGACAAGATAGTGAAGCAATTGCATGAAGCCCTGCTGGCCTACTTCGAGCACGTAGGTTTCAGGTATCCCCCAGCTCACCCTTGACTTTGTCTTCCCTTTGTTTTTATTTTTTTAGGTTATTAGTTTTTGTTTTTATTTTTCTTGTTTTTCTGTTTTTGTTTGTTTTAGTTAAAGTCTTGACTAGGGAGTCTCGACTGCTCTAGCACTTTGCCTTGATCAAAGTGTGTGAGTGGGAAGGGTTCCCACGTCTCTTTAGGTTAGGGAGTCAGTCTTTATTTTTTTCTTGTTTAGAGTCTTGTCAGCATGTCGTATGTATATGTGTCTTGAGCATGATAGGTGTAGGAGTTTTGATGTATAGTTCAAGCATGTTATAGGATAGTTAGGTATGATGGAAATGCGGTCATGTGAGCATGTTTACCTTGTGAGATTTTTTGAGCCTTAAATATTATATACACTTGCCTAGCATGATTAATTTTTCTATGAGTATACAACTGTTTGGCTTGATTAGTTCTAGAACTTGTCTGCTTTCTTGGTCAAGACCCTGCAGCCTTGGTCAAGTCTCTAGAAGATTTATGCATTTTTGTTCAATAGCCCAGAGCCTAAAATTTCCTACCATCATTCATATTCCTTTGTTAGCTGTCAGTACGTGGCATTGTTTAGGACCCACTGTCCGATAAAGGGACTCAGTATCGGGCACGAGGAATATTTCCAACCGATATACTTCCAATTTGTTATATTAAATTGCTCTCAAGAGTACGAGTTCGTTGTATATTAATAAGTTAACCCTAAGTCGTATTCTCAAGGAAAGCTAAGCAGGGCTTATATATATGTTGCAGAACATAAATCAATTAAAAAGAGAGGGTTTTAGATTTTTTAATCTAATTAATCTATCTAGGCGAAAACTAATGAAGTAATTAAATCCTAAATCTAATAGCAATGAATTAAGGAAACTGAATTGAAACATGTTTTGAATTGATTAATTAACATGATTGAAAGATTTATATTGTTGAATTGGAAATTAATCAATAACAAAGCAGAAAGAAACTAAATCATAAAGCAATAAAGGAAGCAGTAAAAGAACTCACGGATAAAAAGGGAAAATAATGTATGAAAGTACTCCGGGTTTGAATCACAAATGAATTCACAACTAAGTTGAAGAACGAACCAGAAATAAAATCTAGACTAAAGTGTTTTCTCTCATGGTCTAAACCCTAGACTAAAAGTACAAAAACGTGCAGAAGAGGTAGATTGAAGAATCACGCGTGGGCGTTTAAATTGGTGAGAAAGATCGCGCCAAGGTAGCGCTCGCTAGGGGGCAGGGAGCGCTACCTTGGCTCGCTGGTTGAGAAGCTGCTGCAATGGGGTAGCGCCCGCTAGGGGGTAGCGAGCGCTACCCCACTGTTCTGTCTTCTAAACATTCCAGGGGCCAGCGGTCGCTAGGGGCTAGCGACCGCTAGCCCCATGTTCTGTCTTTCTCCTTTGTGGCACAAGCCAGCGGCCGCTAGGGGCTAGCGGTCGCTAGGCTTGCGTTCTGCCTTCTCCAACCTTTTCTTCATCTTTTCACCTCTTTTCGCCCTCGTTTCTCTTCTCGAACATTGTCAACTTCGTGTGCTGATCTTTACCTAAAATGTAACATATAGAATACAAAAGCATCAAATCGAACGACAACAAGCGATACTATATACTAAATTACGAGAGAAACGAGACCGAAAATAGATAGAACATTAGCTAATTTTTGAGCTTTAATATTTCTTTTACCTCACGCACATATTTAAAACCCAATAAGGTCTACCCTGGTCGGGATGAACATAGGGCAGAAAGAAAAATAGATGGAGCAAGGAGGAAGGGCAAGACACACCCCCTCCCCCGAATGGCTGCCCTGGCTTCCAGCCGAACAGCCCGAAAACTAAATACTAAGAAATCCAAAAAAAATATATACCCGACAAATAAGTGTGCTAGGGCCCGGGAGAAGTTAAAGCATGCTTTCTAGTCAAGGAATTTCCCAAGAGTATAGTTCATACCGACCTTAGCCTAGTTCCCAAATTTTCCAAGCCTTTTGCCAAAGCCACGTCACAACCATTGAAGACCTAAGGATAGATGCCTTGACCAGGCTAATTGGGTGGAGACATGTAGAAGGCAGGCAAGACAAGCCTATGGGACGATCTTGATCAAGTAGTTGTCAAGCGTAAACACTTAACCTAAACACAGAGTCCTGAGTGGGTGAGAAAAACATCTCTATGCGCACTTGACTGCTATGTTGACCAATTTAACATTACTTGAATTATGCTCTAACTCATATATGTCATGACTGTTTTTGATACATGTATATTGGTTTGTTGGCTGTTTGAGTATTTTATTATCCTTTTCTTTTTGGGCAAGTCGTACTTACACGCTTGAGGACAATCATGCTTAAAATGTGTGAGTGTGACGAGCCCGTTTTTCATGCTCTTTTGTGTCTTGTCTTAAGTCTATATCAAGTTATTTTCCTTTGTTTTGTGTCGTGTTTTGTGTTTAGGAGGAAACGAGTTTGGGTTGGCAGGATACAGATCAAAGTTGCATATCATCTCAAGAAACAGACATGTTTATACACGGAGCATCTTGGGCAGTGTAAAGCTCAAGGAAAGGTACCGCTCGAGATCACACTGCAACTGCTGGGGGCAAGAAGAGCACATTGGCCAAGACGAGGAGGAAAATTAAAGCAGCCGGGAGCGCAGAAGACGACGGGCAAGGCACTGGGATTTGCGGCAGATTTTCTTTCCTTGCGCGAAAAAGGAAAAAGATATCCCTTTTCTTCCACCGAATATTTGGAGGACTGGGAGTATCTTCTTCACGCGGAAAATCTCACCGGGAAGGAAAGTCTCATAGTAAACCCTAACCACCTCTATCACGAAGCCCAAGACCACGGGGAACTATTTATACCCCACGCTATGAATCAAAGACACACACATTCGAGGGGAGGGACAACGCTCAACTGTTCTTCCTTAGTTTAAGCTTTATTTCAATGAGTGATTGAGAGAACGAAACAAGTCCTACGGGCAAACAATCTATTTAAATTTTGGTAATGCTTTTGGCCTTTCCCAGGGTTGGTCCTGACAAGAGAATCTTTTCGTAACACTTTCATTTCGTATTTAAATATAAGTATGCTTTCGTTTATTTACTTCGTGTTCTTTACTTTCAGTATGACTAGCTAGGTTTATTAAACTTGGCTTGGGACAGATGAATTGAGTTAAAACTTAAAACGTCTTGAGAGGTCTAATTGTATGCATAGTTGTATGGGCATGTTCCTAAAGTGTTTGATCTGAACCCTATACAACTTGATCAAGTCTTCTGTGTTTTCTGGCCAGTAGCAGTCTTGGGCAAGATCAGGTTACAACTGCGAGCTGGAAACTCCAAGTGTTAGCGACTCCCTGCTTTCCAGCAAGAGGGATCAAAGTGGTGATGTAGGTGGGAACGCCATGGGACGGGCATCTAAGATGGTGTGCCCATGGTTGTGTAGTCCCGCTAATGCCTATTTGGGTATGCTGGAGTAGGTTTGGTCCAGGAGTAATCTTGGGCAAGGGGGATAAGGGAGTGAGTATCCCTTACCTTCTGGGTCGAAAAGGTATATGGGCAAGGCTTAGGTGGCTACGTGATGATTAAAAAGGTGGTTTCCTGAGTGATGCGTTTGGGTGGTAGGAGTAAAATCTCATTCTTATGCTCACCTTTAACCAATGACGTGCTAGTACAATGAAGAACTTTGCACCGATGATCAAGACATAAGTCAAGACTCAAGGATTCTAACCTAAGTCAAGTTGCTTTCTTATTTAACTATATTAGTGTTTTCTTTTCAGTTATTTATATTTTAACACTTTACTTTCTGCATGATTGCAACTTCTTTCCCAAGGAAAGACTCAACTCAAAACCCAAATTGTAACATCGAGAGAGGAATCCACCAACTTTCTGTGGGATCGACCCTGTACTTGCCACTAGCAGAACCTAGTGAAGAGTGTAGGTATTATAAATTTATCTTTACAGAAGTGATAACGACTGAGCTCCTTCTATTGGTCGGAGTTGTGGAATGAGAAAAAAGATGAGGAAATGAGGCAAAAATGCCGGACGGGAGTGTGACGAGATCACGAGAGAAGAAACGCGAGAAGAAACGCACTTGCTGGGGAGCATAAGATGACTGGACCAAAGTCTGAGTCCAGCGGCTGCTGGAGATGCACGATTTAAGAGTTCTATTTAAACACGCGATTAGGGTGTATTTCACATCTTCTCACCTCTTTTATCATATTAGAAACCCCATAACTCTTTTACTGCTTTGTCAGTTGTAATTTCGCCTTCGGGATGACGAATTGAGTGCAAGTTTGACTGCTCAATCCAGGATTTCTATCTTAGTAAGTATTTCTTTTTTGAATTCTTATCTTTGATTGTTTGAATGTATTGAGTAGTTAATTCTCACTATGGTTTGAAATTTATATTAATTGTTTATTGAATGTTTCAATTGATTTATGCATGGTGATTAAATTTTTCTTGTTTAATTGAAACGTTTGATCACTATTTTGATTTATTGGATACTGGTTGAGATCAAGAAAAGATTCTAGTATCGGATCTAGGTTTAATCAACATTAATTCTGAATTGAAAATGTATGAATTAATTGTTTGTTTATTAATCTTGAAATTCTTAATTGTGTAACTTGAATACGAGAGTTATGGTTATTGTCTGATTATGAATACTAGTCATTAATTAGAAAACTCATAAGAACCCTTAATGAGTGAACAAATGCATAATTAATTGGGATGTGTGTTCGACCTATATTGTAAAAACCTAGGTTTTCGCAAATATACGATGTCAATTAAACAAGCATAGTTAAATCAATAGAGCATGAATTAAAGAACAATCAATAATAAATTAAAGAGATTCATAAACTTAGGTAAAGAAAAACAAATCAATTAATTCAATATTCAAAAATAAGAGACACTTACTAAGAATAAATTTTGGATTGAATGTTAATGTCACTCTCAATCCTTCGTCCCAATGCGAAATTACAGAGAAAATTTAATACCTAAAGTGTTCTAAGGTTTTGAAAGAGAGAAAATATGAAAGGGGCGATAAAACTAACGCCCAAAATCGGGGTTTAAATCTCCTAATTCACGTCCAAAAGTCGCGCCTAGCGGTCGCTGGGGGTCTAGCCGCCGCTAGGCACCATATTCTGTCCTAGCCGAGAGATGCTCCCAGCGGGCACTGAACCCCCCCCCCCCTTCAAAATACGAAAAATTGAAAAATTCATTCTTAAAGATCGTCTTGATAGGAGTCCATAGCCACAAACGGATCCAAATTTGGAGTTGTAACAAAGGAGAACGAGCCAAAATAAAATTATTGCGCACGACGTAACAATTTCGCATATGGTCATGCTCTGCGTTTTTTCTCCTCTTGTCTTCTACTTGTAACTCTTAGCAAGCTCCCATCCGATTTCTTTGGCTTCATTTCTTCGCAACACCGGCTCGTCTCTGCTCATCCTTTACGCTTCCTCGCACCAAACTTCATCTCCACAACTCCATTTCGTGTCATTTTTCCACACCAAGCAACGTACAGAAAAATTCGACACCCAACGTAATAAATAACAAAATAATAAATAAAGCAACTAATATACTACAAAACGAGACTTGAAAACACGTCTAAAAATACGACAAAAATGTACCAAACAATGTGAATTAATCAATTGTAGATCTTCTAAATCCTAGGCCCCTTTAATCTTGACTCCCACCATTTATTTATTCTTTTTTATTTATTTTATTTGTTTGATTGTATACAATTATTTGGTTTCGATGTTTAGGATTTTAATTTTTGTTTAGAAGCACTTTTAATTAGAATCGTCTTGTTAATTAAGTTTTCCTTGAGATTCAACATAGATCAACTTAGTTGTCTTCAATAGATCACGTACTCTTGCGAGAACCTAGGGTCCACATTTTAGGTTGAACACATGTTTATCCGCATTTTGTCATCTTCTTCTGCATCTTAGAAGTCTAGAAGTTATGTGCTCGCGTTTTCTCCAGTTCGTCGGAGCTCGAAGGTTCACGGTGTTGCACCTCTGAGACGTCAAGTCGTTTATCTTTGGGGAAGTTGCATCAATTCTGAGAGCACTACCAGAGCATAAAATGTCTTACAAAAAGAGAAAATCCTAGACTCGTTGTCAACTATTTACGATTTTATTATTATGTTGTAATAGTTCAATTACATATTATTCATATTTGCAATCTCACTTATGTACTCATTTCTTAACATTAATACTAAAGCTTTTATATTTCAAACTTATAGTGGTCTGCTATAAATTTTATATTGTAGTAGCACTTTTATATTATGTCATTCTGGACTCGTTTGATATCAAAGATATATGATAACTATTGTATAAGAGTTATCTTGTTTCTCTTTCTTGTGTATTTTTCTTGTCTTGTGTTTCTTTTATTTCATTTTATGGTCTTTTGAGTTGTGTTTAGTTTAGCTTTGTGATTTTGTTTTGTAGAAGAGATAGAGCTTGAATTCATAGTTGTTTTGATGTAGGCAATTGAGGAATTAATGAGTTGGAGAGAGAATGCAGACTGGACCAAAAAGGTGGACAAAAGTGTGGAAATGAGACCCAAAGATAGAAAGCATGAGTGCACTTGAATGATAAGGAGTTGCTAGAGGGTAACTTAGTAATTTTTTCTACCTACTTTGAGTAACCTAGAAGCTAAAGAAAACACACCAGCCGTAATACATTGAGGGGGGCAGGAGAGAGAAGGAAGCAGCTGGGTCTGCAGCAAAACACCATTGGAGGAAAGAAGAGAACTCACATGCGGAAATAAGAAGAAGAATTGGGAGGAAGAAGATTGAGAAATCAACTTCCAACTATTCTCTCCTTTTTATTTCCCTTTTTATTATCTATAATCTGAGTTTGAAAATGTTGAACAACTTCATTTTATTTCCAGTTTTTATTTCCTTGGTCCGACACACGTGTCAACTTTCAATTCGTACCACTACGCCTCCATCAAGTTATTTTTCACAAAAAACCTACACAAACCATAAAAACACAACACTAAAGTAACACGAAAACAAAATAATAAATCGAGCACAAAATGACATGAAACACGATAAAATAAGATATGGAATATAACTAAAAAGTATGAAATGATACATATAATATGAGTGTTTATCAACTTCCACAAACTTAAATTGTCGTTCGTCCTCAAACATTGAGAAGAACACAAATCGATAAACACGAATGAGGTGTAAACAAAGATCATCAATGCATTAGATCACGAAAATAATATTGATTCAATACACCTTTTTAAGTCATCATTAACGATAAACAACAAAAGCAATCTCAACAATCAAAATTAATGAGTTCTCACGATAAAACTGTATTGCTCAACACTCGGCTTGTTTGAAAGAGATTATAAACGCTCAACTAAATCGGTGCAATGCAATCCATTTACCATAACCTTGTAGATTGTCTACTTCATCTACCGTTTTTAAGTGTGAAAGAATCACCATCAATTTTGACTTTTATAAGCTTGTAATGAAGGGACATTGGTTAAGGACATGCAAATTTGGCTAATTAATAGAAAATTACCTTATTGATTTTGAATAGGTCCTCCTTCCATCATGCCAACTCATATTTGAGTTACTTTTATCCATTTTTTTTTCTTTTTAACTCAATATTTTCAATGTCCCCACCATATAAATAAATCTCTTAATAATCTAGGATGTCTAATATCTTATATTCGCTTTCTTTTATTATTACTACTTTTTTCTCTCTCTTTTTCCTTTTTTTTTCTTTTCGAGAACATGAGACTTCTGAAACCTATGCACATAGAGAACACATTCAATTTACTTTACTTATATCATGGTATTGAATCTAGCCAACTCAACATGCTTCCCAATTTCTCAATATTTCTCTTTGCTCGGGGTAAAGAATAAAATGGCTATAAAGAATTAAAGTGGGACACAAGGGATAATATTAATTCAAGGTAATGTTTGGAAAACTATGTGGCTAATAAAAGATGGTCTAGTATCATTTCACAGTTCTTGACACACATTTGCAACTTCGAAATATATACCAAAGCAAGTTCTAGAAATTAAGATCGCATGTACGATGGAATAACACCCAAAGAATATAACAATGCATATTATGATATTTTAAGAGTCAAATCCGGGTCAACACACACAAGTTTTGAAAGTTAAGATTAACTATTGATATCTCAGGATGAACCTAAGTTTACAAGGTGTTCAAGTCATCATTTAAAAAATAAATCATTAACTGATCATCCCAGGCATTTCACTTCAAGTCCAAATAGTCAATAATCCTCATAGTACATGTCTCATGATACAACTCAAAATAAATAACATACAACATAATACATAACAAAACATAAAAAGAATAACAAAACTAAAAAACAAAAACAACTAGTGAGGTGAATCATATATCATATATCTTTCTCACTTAACTTATTTTAACACGTAGTAAAAAAAGTTTGGAGGAAAGACGAAGTCATACGATATAAGATTCACACTTACGAAGATTCATAGTGGAGGTGGTGGTGGAGGCCATTAGTGGCCCTGACTAATCTGATACGCCTCGAAATGAGACATCATGTCGAACAAAGGGTAATGTTGGGCCGCAACCTGATGCTCGTGGTAGGCCTGTTGTCTGGCACATTCTTGCTGCTAGGCATGCTCCATCGCCTGCTGAGTGAGGCGGAGAGATGTGATATCCTGACGCATTACTTTTATATGGGCATCACATCGATGCGCCCTTGCGTCGAGGTTGTCGAACCTCGCGCCTCACCACATGAAATAAGACATCTATTGCCCAACTCCTAAGGACTCACCTCTCCCCCTGGCCGTAATGGCAGGCCCGGCAATAAGGTTGTCGAACAAGTTCTTTAGAACTGGGCTCCATAAATATACGGACCCCAAATATTTAATTTTTTTATTTATTTTTATTTTTAAAATTCCCTCTTTAAAAAATGCTAAAAATAAAATATTTTCTATATTTGACACGTTACTTTTGGATACATGTATAAAGAAAGTGATTTTTTGTGTAAATTAGTGGACATTAATAAACTTGACTAACTTTGTAATGATAAAATATTTCATTTTTTGAAAAAAAGTTATTATTATTGAGAAAAATCAATATTGTAAACATATCATGAATAATGAAAGGGTTGAAATATTATTTTTAAGCAATATTTTGATAAAATTTAAAGGCCTAATTTTATAATTGTACAGGGCCTCATTATTGATGGAGACGGGCCTGCGTAATGATTATAGTGTCCGATCTGTGGAGGCAAGTTGTGCATCTCCTGCTCGTCCTCATCGTCATCACCATCATCTTCCCCATGCTCTTCTATATATCGGTGAGCTGGTGTGTGTTCATTCACCAATTGTCTTTGTGAGTGCTTGGAGATGTTGGCGAATTTATGTAAGATAGTTTCAATTATTTGTCGCAAGATCTGTCTCTCTTGGATTTGAATATGACAGTTGTACCAGAATCTTCTATTTATGGTAATTTCATTGTTGAGCATTATGGATGGAAGGAAATACGCGTGCGACGTCTACAGGAGATATTTCGAGATTTATTACCTTCCAGGATTGAAGAAATATATCCTAGACACTATGCACGATATTATACACAAGGAAATACGCATACAAGGCAAGTGGACGACGCTAGGGTTCGACGACAACCTATATAAGCATGGCTCTATTGTTCGCAACGTTGACCACTCCAGAGCGATATATTGTGATAAGTATATTGAGTGAAGAGTCAAAACTTATTATTGTTTAGCTCTTTGTTATTGTTATCCTACATACATACACAGTGTTGTGTTTAGCCTCAACTATTGTGTGGGTTAGAGAGTTGGGGCGTGTGATATTTGTTATTGAGTGCTCTATATAATCCTAGGGGGTTGCAGGTTCTAGGGTTGACTAATCTAGGAGTTGCCAATATGGAAATATTTTTCATAATATCTACATGTGAATCTACTACGCAAGGCTGAAAAATACTTGAAAAGTACTTATGAATGCATCTCTAGAGTTAAGAGTCAGAGACTGCAGCAACTCTCTACTTAGGTCGAGCTGCTAAAGATGGAGGAGGACGAAACAATCGCGGAGTTTCACTCTAAAATCCTGATGTTGTCTAATGAAAGTTTCACCTTTTGAGAAAAGATCTCTGAGACTACTAAGCTGGTCAAAAGGATTTTACGTTCTTTGCCAAAAAGGTTTGACTCCAAAGTCACAACAATTGAAGAAGCACGAGATCTGGATGAGATGACGACAACATAACTAATAGGCTCTCTCCGAACCTATGAGATGAGGATGAAAAGTCACAAGGCTGAAGGAAGGAAGTCCATCGCTCTCAAGGTTCAGTCTGAAGGAGGAGACTCGGATTCTGTTACCGACGAGTATAAAAAAATAATGGAATCCATGGCGCTGGTTGTTCGTAAGTTTGGAAAATTCTTTCGCAAGTTCGATCTCAAACGTGCTAAGAAGTCCGAGTTTCCCTCCTCCTCAATTCTAAAAGACAACTATCAGACTAAGCAAGGAAGTTCTAAGAAGGGCCCACAATATTATGAGTGCGGATCGTACGGCCACATACAAGCCCACCGCGACAATTATAAAATTTCAGACAACGCACGACATGTCAACATCATGACTCATAGTGATGATGATACCAAGGAAAGTGAAGCAGACGAGACTGATGACTTTCTCGCTCAAACTGCAAATGGAAACGATAAGGGAAAGGGAAAATAAGTTGATCCTTTTGCCATCGACGAATCTGTGCGAGAAGATTCCCAACACAACTTCGATAATGGACTTGATCTCTCTGATGGGTTCTATGCTTTACATAACAAGTGTACCGAAATCGCTAGAATCAATAGAGAGCTCTCCAACAAAATACAACTTCTTGTCAAAGAAAAGGATGAGCTCATAAAGAAGGTGCATTCCCTTCAAATTGATTTGAACACAAGTGAAGATCAACGGAAGATATTGCAAGGAAAATTCGATCATCAACAAAAATTAATGAAGATTATGCGAGGCACTCCTCAAACCGATTAAGTGCTAAGGCATGGAAAGATGACCATCGATAAGGATGGAATCAGTTACAACAAATGTAAGCAGGAGCCCAGGGTAAACTTCAACGGCCCTGTATCTGACAAGGGAAAGCGACTTACTCACAGGGAGGACCATCCAGAAAGTTTGAAAGAAGGAGAAATGAGGAATCAAGGTACTGTCAATACTGGAGACCAGTCGCAGGGGTTATCAATTAACAGAGTCAACCACGGGGTGGGCGTCAACTAGAAACCAGATACTCACACTAGTCCTGTCCAAAGGCAATCTCCCAAATTTATTCCAGTATGTTATTACTATAACCAGCCGGGGCATATTCGACCTCGCTGCTTCTACTACATCAGAGATAGATGCAGACACTTCAAACACTCATATCACAAGCATTCGTATGGGAGTTCACACAGGGGATATGTGGTACACACATGCAATGGTACAAAGATGGACAACCAGTGGTACATTGATAGCAAATGCTCCAAACACATGACTGGGAACAGAAACTTCCTCAAGAATCTGACTCTCGGGTCTAATGATTGTGTCACTTTTGGTAAAAGTTTGCGCTCAAAAGTTCTTGGGACAGGTACTCTTAATACCCCAAGAATGTCTATGCTTACTAATGTGTTATTAGTTGAGGATCTGGAGGCAAACCTCATCAACATTAGTCAATTGTGTGATGAGGGATTGGATATTAAATTTGATCAAGAGAAGTGTGTTATACTCAAGAATGGAGATGAGTATATGGTTGGAAAGAGATCCAGTAACAACTACTATCTTGTGACATCCTCTATGATGTGTCACCTTGCCAGTGCTACAACAGTTGAAATTTGGCATCAACGATTGGGTCATACCATTTACAGGAACCTGTAGAAATTGCATTCTCTTGAGGCAGTTGGAGGGCTTCCTGAGTTATCTAGAGAGGAAATCCGACTGTGTGGAGCATGCCAACTTGGAAAGCAGACCCATGAAGTTCACAAGAGAGTTCAAAAGATTACTACATCAAAGGTACTTGATCTTTTGCACATGGATCTTTTGCAGACCGAAAGCCTATCAAGAAAGAATTATGCATTTGTTTGTGTTGATGACTTCTCATGATACACATGGGTTGATTTCATACGGGAGAAATCAGCCATGTTCGAAGTCTTTAAGGCTTTGTGCTTGAAACTTGAAGTGGAAAAGGAATGCAAAGTGAAACGCATTCGAAGTGATCATGGAAAGGAGTTTGAAAATATTGATATTTTGAACTTCTTCAATGAAAAGGGGATATCCCATGAATTCCCAGCACCCAAGACTCCGCACCAAAATGGGGTTGTTTAAAGGAAGAACAAAACCCTACAAGAGATGGCTCGCACCATGATGAAGGCCAAGGATATTGAGACCAGGCTATGGGTGGAGGTACTTAGCACAACCTGCTACATCTGCAATAGGGTTTATATCAAACCCAAGACAAAGACTACTCCTTATGAAATCTGGAAAGGGAAAAATTCATCCATCAAGCATCTTCACATCTTCGGTTCCAAGTGCTACATACTGAATAACAGAGAGCAGAAGAAGAAGTTCGATGACAAATGGATTGAAGGAATCTTTCTAGGATACTCATTAAACAGAAGGGTTTTTCGAGTCTACAATGTCAACACTAAGATGGTAATGAAGTCGATCAATGTTAAGTTCGATGAAGAAATTGAAACCACCGGTGAAGGTGAGAACGAAGATCCTATTCCAGAAGTCGTCTCTGGTCCGACTAAATCACCTGGAGGAGATGAAGCTGTCAAAACTGAGCCCACCTCTGAGGAGACCACCTGTAGGGTTGCCAAGAACCCCATGCAATCTGAAATCATAGGCAACTTGAACGAGGGCATGAAGACAAGAGGTATTCAACTGTTCTTCAAGAAGCTGATTTCTTATTTCGCTCATGTGAGCTATGTGTCCAAAGTGGAGCCCAAGAATGTTCATAAGGCCTTCAAGGATGAAATTTGGATTGTTGCAATGTAACAAGAGTTGCTACAGTTCGAGAGATGTAATGTGTGGTACCTCACTCATTTTCCCGATCATGCTAATGTCATTGGAACCAAATGGATATATAAAAATAAGACTGACGAGCTTGGAAACATTACTAGAAACAATGCTCATTTGGTGGCTCAAGGATACACCCAAGAAGATGGAATCGACTATGGAGAAATGTTCGTTCCCGTGACTCGACTCGAAGCTATAAGATTTCTTATTGGAATATGTACTATGGGTTTTGATTTACATCAAATGGATGTTCAGAGTGCTTTTCTGAACAGATATCTTATTGAGGAGGTCTACGTAAGGCAACCCAAAGGATTTGAGAACCTTTAGTTTGCAAATCATGTTAACAGGTTAAGGAAGGCTGTATATGGGCTAAAGCAAGCACCGAGGGCTTGGTACAACACACTGTCAAAGTTCCTCATGACAAAAGGATATGTTAGAGGCAATGCTAAAAAGACTCTCTTCATCAAAAGGGAGAAGAAAGATGTGCTTTTGGTTCAGATTTACGTAGACAATATAGTGTTTGGGTCCAAATCTGCAGCACTTGTCAAAGAGTTTGTCTCCCATATGTCCCATCAGTTCTCTATGAGTATGTTTGGGAAGTTAAATTATTTTATTGGACTTCAGGTTACCCAGGGAGATGGAGGCATCTTTGATTCTCAGAACAAATATGCTGAGAATGTACAACAAAACTTGGGATATGGTTTGCTAATGGAAGCTCTATGGATCTGGTAGGATCTAGCGATGCAAATTGGGTGGGAAATATGGACGATTGAAAGAGCACATCCAGAGGATGCTTCTACCTTGGAGTCAATCTGATCTCATGGCATAGCAGAAGCAAAATAGTATTTCTTTGTCCTCAACCGAAGCTGAATACATTGCAGCTTGCAACTCATATGGATGACAAAGATGTTGAATGACTATGGCTTCAACACAACTAACTTCAAGATATTGTGTGACAACAAAGGGGCCATCGACTTATCCAAGAATCCAGTCAACCATTCGAGGACGAAACATATTGATATCAGGTATCACTTCATACGAGAGCTTGTGGAAGAAAATATCTTTCAAATTCAACACGTATCCACAATTGATCAGCTCATGAATATTCTAACTAAAGCACTTGATGGGGAAATGTATGAGTTCCTAAGGAAAACCTTAGGACTCTACATTGCTTGATCTCTATCCTTCTTGAGATCTTGTCCATTGGTGTCTTTCACAATGGACTGTACATAGTGCATTTTATTTAGTTATGTTCAGTTGTTTTTTTTTGTGTTGCATCTAGATTGTTGGTGTTAGTTTTGGATCGTTGCGGTTATCATTCTATAAGTGTTCCAAAATAGTTTTTTATGACTATTGGTGAGAGAGAGAGCATAAACAGTTCTGCATGGCTATGTTATATGCGCGTGAACTGATGCGCCTGAGATTTCTGACATGCACGTCACCTCAGCGGGAAAGTGGCAATTTTCGTCTTGGTATTGGGTATATGAAGTTAGAGAGGTTATTCATGATTACTATTGGATTTGAAATTCAAATTATGCCTCTCTCTTATGATTAAGGTTGCTATTATCTCCAAGCAACATCATTTTTCGAGATTTCTACAGTTTGAAAAATTATTTCTCTCCCATGGGGTCCGACCGTTCTTCACCGAGGTATTCTCAGGCTTCATTCTCCGAGTCGTCTGAGTCTCAGCCACTACAGTCTGAATCTGTCTCCAAGAGCAAGAGGAAGCGAGTTATTTCTTCATCCTCGTCCGAGAAGAACCACTACTACAAAAATGCTAATAGACAAGGGTTTTTAACCCTTGT
>JAPKLX010000014.1:696137-709153 GCA_026898415.1 Leonotis leonurus | reverse complement strand
CTCATTAATATACTACAACGATTAACATATAATATAATTATCACGTTTGAATATCATTTATTTTAGAATTTAAAAAGACGGGGTATTACATGAAGTCTTGTCCATCGAGCCCACTGTTACTCAAGAGAGGTAACACAGGTATCAACAGACTGGAGTCTGGTATCCATGGACTGGAGTCGGCTATCCATGGAGTGAAGGACTTGGTTCTGCGAATCCAATCTCGAAAAGAGATGGGATTGGAACCGTAGGATGTCATCTCGCATGAAATAATCGGACCCATAGCCACTACTGGATCCAATAGCATATCCGTGCTGCTCATAGCCGCCTTGGTACCCTCTTTGGTACCCTTCGGGCTGCCCTCCCACATAGAGACGCTCCTCTATCTCGGTATCAGCACCGAGAGGGGCCTCCTCAGTCCTCTGGGCCGCCTTAGCTGAAGTACCGGCACCTCCCTCTCTCTCTAGTGCGGCCTCGCGCTCTCTGTAGCGATGAACACACTCCCTTTGTTCATATGGAACAAAGGAAGTCTTAGAAGCAGCAACTAGGCCAACATTCTTCAAGAATGTTGCAGTGAGGCAGACACCTTCCACTTCCTCATATGAATCAGGTACCTGCAAACCATAATGCAATGCAAGGCGATACGGAATATATGCAAATGCAGGGTGAGCTTTCATCCTAGTTCGGATACCATCTAATTGGGACAAAATGAAGGATGTGATGCACACCTTCTGTCCCTTCAAAGCAGCCGATAAAAGAAAGCACTCACTTGAGTTGACCTTATTTGCCTGCTCTTTTCCCGACACATTGTAAGCAATAAATTTATGCAAGAGGGAAAGGGCATCATCCCGAATGAAACCACTAGGGGTTCCACTCGTGTTCCAGTTATACAAATCAGTCAACTCATGCCAAGCAACTACGGGATTAAACCCTTTAAGGGTTCTTGTAGCTGCACCCCGCGGAGAAGTAAAACCAAAAACAACATGCATATCAGTACGAGACTCACGAAACTTATTACCAAGCAGTCGACAATTAAAAGAGTTATAGTCATCATACAATTGAAAAGAAGCAATAAACTCAAATAACAAATCAGCATAACCTTCTAATGGACCACTATCAGCTAACTTCAACAATCCCAAAGTGCGTAATTAAGTACGGAGTTGAGAACGAACATTTAAGCGAGTAAACAAATCTGAATCATAATGATGTCCAATATTAAAAGGTAAATCATACAAGCGGCCAAAGATATCACCTTCATCAGGGTTGTAAATGGGGAATTTGCTATTTGGGAAGAGCCTTTGAATGTTCACCTCGGGTTGGTCGGCCTCCTCCTCATCTACTACCTCATGTTCATGCGACCTCTTAGACTTCTTTGGCATTTTAGGGGTGAAGAAGGTGATGAGTTTTGGTAAAATATGGAGGAACTTTAAGTAGGAATGGAGAAATTGGGTATAGAGATTTAGTGGATGAAATTGAAAAATTTTTGGATGAAAGTGTAGAGAATAGAGTGGGTAAGTAATGTGTGGGGATTAGAAGGAAGAAATTGAGTGAAGAATGGAGGAATTTGGGATATTTGGGGGTAGGGTTTCGGTTTTGGGGTAAAGGAGAAGAAGAAAGTTTGATAAAAATAAGGTTTTCGTCACTGGAGAGGAAATAATGCCCGCTGAAATTGCAGACCCAGCGATCGCTGGGGTCTGTGCTCTGCGCTCTGTTCTACAAACTTCCCAGCGATCGCTGGGTGTGGCTTTCTGACCCTTCTGAACCTCTGCACCCTAACGATTGCTGGCTAGCCAGTGATCGCTGGGTGCACTTTTCTGCCGCCCCAACACTTAGCTATTCCTTCTCAAATTATTTGTTCCTTCCTCCTACCGACTTTTCATTCCAAATGTCATGCCCTACACACCATGTAACACCAACATAAGATTCTCAACACATCAAACAAAGCAAATAACTAAAAACAACGAAAGCAAGAAATAAAACGTGGGTTGCCTCCCACAAAGCGCTCATTTAATGTCGTGAGCTCGACACCTGCCAAATTTCTTCACTTAGCCTGGCTAGGAAGCTTTTCCTTCATACTGCTCTGCACGAAACCTCCTATGGTCTCAGCTAGCTGGCCAACTTGCGTCTCGATTCTCCTCATCGAAGCCTCAATTGTTTCAAACCTCTTGTTGTGTGCCTCAACCACCTTGTTCAAAGTTTCTTCCACCGAGAACTTTTGAAATCCTTGAGATTGTTGTTGTGGAGGTGAAAACTGTTGAAAACCTTGTTGAGGTTGCCCTTGTGGAATCGGTTGCCTCCATGAAAGATTGGGATGATAACGGTATCCGGGGTTGTAAGAGTTCGAATAAGCATCAAACTTTGGCCTTGGTTGAAATCCTTGAAGAGCATTAACTTGAGCAGTCCTTTGCTCCTCAAATTCCACCCCGGAATCAACTCCATGTGCACATGTATTTGCACCATGCCCAGACTCTCAACAAATTCCACATGTCTCATTAGCAAGAACCTTCTTTGTATGGTCATCCGCAGCCCTGATGGCCTGAACTTGTCTAGTAAGCTCCGCCAGCTGTCTAACCATATCGTTGCTCGAGGTTGCTTCCTTCACCTTCTTCCTCGGACCTCGTGAGCTCTTTTGTTGAGAGTTTCTAACCATTCTCTCGAAGATTTTTGTTAGCTCCTCTGCAGTTCTTGTCCCGATATCTGCTCCAGCGGCATTGTCCACCATATATTAGAATTTCTGGTGGAGGCTCTCATAGAAAAACTGGTTGAGTAGCTCCGGAGATAAGTTGTGGTGGGGACACTGCATCTATAAACCATTGAACCTTTCCCAGGCCTCATGAAGAGGCTCTCCTTCCATTTGCGTAAAGGTCACCAACTGCGACCTCACCTCTTGCGTCTTTTGATTAGGATACCACTTAGACATGAACTTCTCGGAGACTTGGTTCCAGTTCTGCAAAGAATTTGGTGGCAGAGACATGAACCAAGTCTTCGCCCCGTCCTTCAGTGTATACGGAAAACACCGCATCTTGAGCTGATCTTCAGTCAAACCTCCAAGGGGGAAAGTTTGAACTATTACATAGAACTCCCTGATGAAGTTCAATGCATCTTCAGCTGGCATTCCGTAGAAAGAGGGAATCTGGTTGAAATGGATGCTCTTTAGCTCATAATTCTTTGTTGCTTGCCCGAGTACAATAGATGATGCAGCAGCTCCAATGACAGGCCTAGTCAAATCATGCATCTGTCATGCAGCCATAATCGTCCTCGAACTAGATTCACTCC
Source organism: Leonotis leonurus (assembly GCA_026898415.1). Lineage (NCBI taxonomy): Eukaryota > Viridiplantae > Streptophyta > Magnoliopsida > Lamiales > Lamiaceae > Leonotis > Leonotis leonurus. The sequence goes on along the minus strand of JAPKLX010000014.1, from coordinate 705,880 downwards.
AATCTGTGTCAGAATCTTGTTGAGGGGTGCTTCCCGAGTGATTAGACTGGTATCATAACTCCAACGCGTTCCCGTTTCCAACCTCCTCTTCCAGGATGACTGATTTTAAATCTCTCCTATGATGTACGTTATCAAGTACGGGTGCCAATCTCTTGTTCAAACTTTGGCGTCCGTGCATACACTACCTAACACCACAAAATAGAGGTCAAATGCTACTTGCGGTTGGATCCACCTAACAAAAAGAAAAACAATACAAACACGAAACAAAACAAACACCAACACAAACACAAACAAACACAAAAGTAATAACAACTAATATGCCTATAGCCTTCCCCGACAACGGCGTCAAATTATGTTCAACAAAGAACGTATCTCAAATTAATTAAATAAAATGCAATACGTAGTAGCCGAACCGAATGTCGTATCTCAAAGGAAGACTATGCGGGACTATCAATTATTAGTACTAAATTATTAAAGATGAAGTCCTAAACATACTATTAATATAAATTGTAACAACAAAAATAAAGATCAAAAGCAATTAAACGAATTCCAACGGATAGAAACTTTAAGATTAGATGCTTAATTCCTATTCAATGCCTAATTGATCATACATCCATACTAGATAAAGAATACTAAAAGTTGTCTAGCAAATTTCTTTCGTATTAATACACTAGGCCGTGATCTTAACTTTCGTATACAGTTCACACCTTTAGTAATTACTTAATCTCATATAGAATATTATTCTTACGTTTCCGGTTAGAATAATGTTGAATAACCCTTAGTCTTATGTCAAACAAATGATCAATCTACTCAACATATACATATGAATTTAATGGTGGTCAAGCACTAAATTCCATACAAAACAAGTTAATCAATGACATAGATCAAATAAACATCAAGTAAGAACATAAACATCCAATCCAAGTAAAGATCTAACCAAGCATCATATACAAGGTAGAATCACAAAAGGAAACCATAGAAAGGAAGCTTACTACTTGATAAGTAAGAATCCAAAGTCGGAATCCACTTCATTCCATCGGAATTCTTAAATCCTAAACTAAGAAAGCAGTAAAAAACTAAGTGTTTGAGAAGTTCCTTTTCAAAGTTACATAGCTTCCCCCTCTGAAAATGACGCCTAGAACAATTAAAAGCGCACCCATAACTGCTAGCCAGCGGTCGCTGGCTACATCCTTCTGTCCTGCTGTAGAAAACTTCCCAGCGATCTCTAGCTGCGTGCTTCTGTCCTCGTCTGCTTCTGTAGCCCAGCGGTCGCTGGGATATCTAGCGATCGTTGGCTATACTCGTCAGCTCCTTGTTGTGCTCGTCTCCTTCCCGTTCCATGCTCGTTCGCACAACAACATATAATACACTACAAAATAAGAACCGGCGTAAAAACGAACTAAAACAATACGAAAAACATAAAAATAAAGACATAGACACAACAACACAACGAGCTAAAAACGTAATAAAAATACACTAAACAGTATTTTCCCTCTTCTCATTTATTTTGAGTTTGAGGGTAGCTTTTGAGAATGATTCTATTTTTTCATTCGGGCTAACTTCATTCTCAACCAAAATATTATTTCTCATAGACAAATCATCAATTTTTCCTTTCAACTGATGCTTCTCATCATTCTTATTATCAAGATCTCTTTTCAGTCTAGAGATGATATTATCTTATTCTTCCGCCTTCTTTTTTAAGACACTGAGCTCAGAAGTGAGTTTTTCACAACGATCATTTCTTTTCTCATGTTGAGATAGTTCAGTAGATGTGCTTACTGAACAATCTCTTTGGTTTGATGCTTTGGGATCAATATAAGAGCTAGGCATGTAATGCTCGTAGTAGATTATTTGGGAAGAATCATTTCCCACAATATTCATGGCAATATGCTCACAAATGATTTTGATTTTTTATTTGAAAGATCTATTCAGATGACCTTTAAACTCACGAAGCGTCGTAGAAACAGTGGTAGTTGAACACACTGCTCTGATACCACTTGTTGGTCCCAAAACGAGTAAATAAAAATTTTAAAATGCGGAATTTGGTGGTAAACTCATTTTTATAAAAAAATCAATCAAAATCAAACTTTCAGTTTTAGAGCTAAGTGCTCTTCCTATCGAACAAGATTTTACAATGAGTATGAAATATATGATAACTTGCTCGATTTCTAAGCTCTAGATATGAAAATAATTTGGCTTAGAATACATGGGGAAAATATAACAACTCTAACTTAGAAACACTTGAGAAATGAGTGTTTCAGTGAATAAGGCTTTGAGCTTGAGTTGAGTTGAATTCTTGTAGTTCTTAAATCTTCCCGTTAGTTCTTCAAGTGAGGGACGCTCTCTATTTATAGTTGATGTAGATCCGAACTAGCCGCTGAGTGTAACCGTTTGAATTTTGAATCTTATCCAGCCGTTGAATTCTTCCCATTGAATTTTTCCCGTTGAAGTCGTCGTTCTTTTTCTATTTTTGGTATTTGTCCTTTTAGATAAATTCTGGAATTTGCAACTTTCTATAACTTAAGTATTGACCTTCAGGTTTGGACCTTCAGGCTAGACTTTCAGACTGGTCCCTTCAGACTAGACCTTCAGGCTGGACTTCAGAACAGAAGTCTCAGGCTGGACTTCAGGATATAAGCCACAAGCTGGACTTCAGGACAGAATCTTCAGGCTGGACTTCAGGACAGCGTCTTCAAGTTTGACTTCAGGCAGACTTCAGGTTTGACTTTCAGGGTAGATCCTTCAGGCTGACTTTCATGCTGGTCTTCAGGACATAATTCAGGGCAGGACCTTCAGGATAGACTTCAGAGCAAGACCTTTAGGATAGACTTCAAGGCACACTTCAAGCTTGGTTTTTCAAGCTTGCCCTTAAGGCTTGGTTTTCAGACGTGCCCTTCAGGTTTAGTTTTTCAGGCTTGCCCTATACAAAATCAAGTTTTGGAACCAAATCAAAATATCATAAGTATTCCAACAATTGATTCGCATGTAAAATATTTAATTTATTTTAATTCATTAGGTTGGGCGGCAACATGTCAGAAATTAAAGACTAAGTGTATTTTCTATTTTTTAGGTCTCAAAATGAATCTTTATTTTGTGCTTCATCTAATCGGTGATAGTATAAAAAAAAATTATTCGCTACTATTGTATTAAATGTATTAGATATAATTATTTATTTTGCTATAAAGATAGATAAATATTTTTGTGTCCTAAAAGTCATCTTTATTTATTTGTTATTATTTGTGTTGATATATTTATTCGGGGTTCAAGATTTTTTTTGTTTTTAATAATATTCATTATTTATATGTATGTATTATTGGAAACTAATTCGAGTATATATTATTAAACTTTACTTTTAATTTTCAAAAACTTAAAATTAAATATAGGAATTGAAAAATACGTATTGTGAAAGATAAATTAAAAAAATTAAATATTATAATTTATTGTATTGATATTTAATGTTTGCTATTGGTATTTAATGCTAAATATCGTCACAAAATTAATTTAGATTTATTTTGGGAGCTCAAGACTGATTTGCATTTTTTATTCATATAATGAATTATATATTAAAGTAATATGTTAGTGATGTTATATATGTAGATAGATTTTGAATCATATAAAAAATAACTTTTATGTAATAAATGAGAAAAATATGAACCATCCATTTTAATAAATAAATAGAAAGTATTCTGCAAATTAATTTCTACATTTCTACAATATTGAAAAAATATTTTAATTTAATTTAATCAATATGAATCATTGATTCTAAATAGATAGATGACCTAGATTCATTATTATTTTTCACGTATGATTTATTTTTCGTATGAATCTAACTCTATTTAGATAAACACATTTAATTTGTTATAAAGGAGGTAAATAGTAGTTTTAAAGATGAAGATTAAGATAAATATTTTTATGTACTTCAAATTTTAAGTTTTGTAAATGTCTATAATTTGTAGGTAGATATTTATTTTGATGATCAAGATTTATTTTTGTTCATGGTTCATATCAATGACTATAGATTAAAACAATATATTAGGTATTATTATATAGGTTAGATATAGGTTGCCATAAAGATAAATAAATTGTTTGTGCTTCAAATTTTAATTTTCATAAATGTCTAAAATATGTAGCCATATAGGTAAATATTTATTAAAACTCAAGAATGATTTGATTTTGTGTTTCATATGTATGATTATATATTAAAATAATATATTATATAATTATATATGTTAGATATAATCTTTTACTTTTTTATAAAGATATATATTTTTTGTCCTTCAAATCTAAATTTTTATGAATATCTATAATTTATACCTAACATTTTTTGCAGTCTATTAATGATCTCTATTTTTTTTTCTTAGAGATAATTATATATTAAAAAAATATATTAAATATTATTATATAGGTTAGATATATTCTCTTAATTTAATATAATGATAAATAATTTTTTAATCCTTGAAATTTTAATTTTCATGAATGTATACGATTAGCTACTATTATTGATTAATTTTTGTAAGTTCAAGTCTAACTTTGATTTTGTACTTCATATATATGATTATATATTAATAAATGTATTATCATCTTAGTATATGATTAATGTTAAATATTAATTAGTAGTGATAATTATCAACCCCTTCGATTATTAAATTATTATAGTCTACTATATTTATATATATTGTTTATTGATAATAGGTGTGAATAAAATTGAACTTATGCAATAAATTAAATTAAATAATTGATATTTTATGGCTTGATCTGGTTTTAAATATTCTTATTTTGTTTTGTTTCAAGTTTTACGAATAATAAATAAAATAATTAAATTTAATTAGTATTTGTTATAAAGTTTCATTTATGGAATAATCACAAAATCTACATAGATATGGTTGAGAAAATTTAAAAATTGAAAGGGTTAGAGTAAATTTAGTTTTCTTAACATATGTTATGTGTTGTTAATTATCTTAAGTAAGATTTAATAAAAAAAAATAAAAGAATTTGAGTATCAATTTTCTATTACACATAACAACAAATTTATTATCGAAAAAAAAATATAGTGAGAAGTTGGGTAAATTGAAATTGAAGTGAAACTAAACCGAATAAAATGATAATTTGAGTGGATGGACATGAAACTTAACGAAATGACTGAATTGATATAAATATGCTTACTGTCAACTATGGTGTATAAATTCGAAAGTGACTGCAAAAACATGATGATTAGTTTACTTCGAGTACTATTCAGTTTTTGAAGATAAAACTTAAACTGTTTAACACTATCGAATACAAGTAACACTAATTTATACTCCCTCCGTCCCACTAAGCTTGACACAATTACCTTATTTGGACGTCCCACTAAGCTTGACACATTCCTAAAATAGTCAAAGTTATCCATTTAAAAAGGTGTGAATCCTACCACATTTATCACTCTTACACTACTTTATACAATCTGCTTAATAACTATGCCCAAAAGTTTCGTGTCATGCTTATTGGGACGGATGGAGTATAAAATTATAGTAATTATGTGATCATAGATAACTTGCAAAATCATAATTTTTGACTTAAATCGATATTTATCCGAAATATTAATACCAAAATTTTAATAATACATATCGCGCATCGCACAGGTACTACAGTATTAATTTGTGCATCATGATATCAAAAATATTTATTTTACAGGTACTGCAGTATTAATTTGTGCATCATGATATCAAAAATATTTATTTTACAGGTACTGCAGTATTAATTTGTGCATCATGATATTAAAAATATTTATTTTTTACAGTTTTAGTTTATAGTATTAATTTTTTAGTATAAGGATTATGATTGTTTGCCTCTCAATAAATAAATATTATTATTTTTTATTATTTTTAATAAATAAATTTCACTCTTTTATATCGTACATTGCACGGTTACCACACTTTAATAATAAACTCCAACTCCATTGTACACAATTTAACCCTCAATCTGTCGTGAGAATTGCTGAATGCAATCCCCCAATCTTTAAAACAAAAAGTGACACCTAGAAGTTTCCCAAGGATTCTTAACAATATAAACATAAATGGCAAATCCAAAGATACACCCAAAAATGATATGCAGTTTATATTCCCCCAAATGCAAAATCTTTTTTCAGTGCAAATGACAGCAACAAAAATGCACCACGTGCAGAAAAGGCCATGATGAAGAACAAACCTAACATTAGTAGCATAGAATGAAAATAATATATTGAACCCCAGAACATGAATATTTTTCGGCAACTACGATGTTTCAACTAGTGCAACCTAGACATTACCAAACAAACCATGGCTTAATCCTCATGTGGCCTCCTGCTCTCTCTCTATCTGGATGGTGACGTGGCTGATGTTGTACTCCCGCTTGATGTAGTCGATGACTTTGTCAAGAACCATGTCAGCATCAGCCTCAGGTTTAACTCTGACGTGGCAAGCTAATAAGACTTTGCCAACCGTGATAGCCCAGATATGCAATTCGTGAATTGCAACAACCTCGTCCATCTCACAAAGACCCTGCTCGAGCCTCGTGGCATCAATCTCTCGGGGGGTGCTCTCCATGAGAACCTCAAGAATGTTCCGAAGCATGCGTATCGTTGTTCCCAACACGATTGCGGAGAATATGAGAGTGCAAACGAGATCGATGATTTTCCACTCCGGTTTGTACCAGATGATAGCTCCCCCAATCATAACTCCCACGCTCTGTATGGAATCCCCAAGCACATGAAGATAAGCACCCTGAATATTTATATTCCGTTGCTTCTTCTTCTGTGCAGTTTCTGTATCACTTGAATTGTTAAGCAAAGGCTCGCTAGTGTCGTGGTGATGCTCGTCATGTTTGTGATGCCCTTGTGTAGCACGCTCATACCTGGTGACCGTCACTCCATGGCTGTGTGTGCGGTCGTCCTCGGAGCCATGATCATGATCCTCGTGTCCGTGATGGTCATGGCCTGTACCGTGCTCGTGACTGTGACCATTTCCATGATCATGGGAGTGTCCGTGCGCATGTCCGTGCTCATGGCCAAGTAAGACAGCCATGATAATATTCACAAGCAGTCCAAAAGCAGACACCAGAAACATCAGAAAGCCTTGAACTTCACCTGTGTCTTCCACTATTCGCACAATAGCTTCATATACAAGGATCCCAGTGAGAAGCCATATCAACTGAATCGAGACGAGCGCTCCCAGTATTTCTATCCTAAAAAACCCATATGACTGGCGCGGGGTAGCTTCCCATCCTGCAGCCCACAATGAAAACAGAGAGATGGCAAACGAAGCAACATCTGATAGCAAATGAGCCGCATCAGTCAATATTGCCAAACTATTGGCTTTGATGCCCCCAACAACTTCAACACTCATAAAAATTACGCACAAACAAACTGCAATCAATAGTTTTCTCATCGAGGCAGAACGTTCTTGTGCATCCTTAGAGCTCGTCTTCACATCAGAGAATCCACATGCTGCACCCTCGCAGCCCTTGCTTCCACCTGAGACCCTATCCATTGGTGCAGCATCAGTACAAACCTCAATGACATGCCCTTCCACAGAACTTTGTGCTTCCATCTGAACAAGAGAACAAGTTTAATCAGTCCATCATCCCATAAATGAATATAACCAGGTGTTGAGGAGAAGACATCCCTCAAAACATCACCATGTGAAAATAAGATCACATGTATACAGCAGCATATGAGTAGATCTTAGCACTTTGAGATTGCAAATATTTGGAACAACAAATTAACAACCACCAGCAGATATTTGGAAACCTTGTAACTAATTTGATGAAAAAATGCAAATCAGTTTATATGATGTAAACAATTAGTAATCATGAAGCAACTCATGTTCACACATTCCAAATAAAGCATTGCAATATAAACTAATAAAAGTAAAATTTAGACACAGACTTCTTCACGATCTGCTCCTCATTATCAATCAAATGATCCTTCAATCCGCAAATACACTAATAGAAAATGAAAAGACTGGTGAATTTACATTCAAGAAAACAAAACAAAATGTGGAAATGCCCCAAACATGAATCCTAAATCTCAATAATTACAGAAAAGAAAAGGACAGGATAACAAACAAGAACAAACAAATAGACACTATCTTAGTTGCAGTCACTATGAGTATGACTATAAGAAACCAAAAGAAGTATAATGCCCCACTTTCCACTGTGCCCTAAATTATTATTTTTTGATTAATTTCCAAACTGGTGGTCTTATTTTCTATTGCTCATAACTTGCTACCCTGAGTAAATATAGTTACTTCAAAGCAACTTTGGGTCTTATATTGTACTTTTTGACTTGAAATTATATTTTTGTGCCTTAAAAATGTGATTTGGGATTTCAAATTTCTCCTGAAAGAGGCTGTACCCTGTTTAAAGAATTCATGACCAGCAAATCTAATTTGTATGCAATATGCATCTTCAATTTAAACTGTACCAGTTAAAAATTTCAAAGCAAGAACAAAATCTTCTATGCGACTACAATATCTTCAGTAAGCTTTCTCCCAAACCATGTGCACAAATTTATAATTTTATCGACAGTTCGCTTCTGTTACTCCCTAAACTGTTCATAGTTCCCAATGAACACCAATCATACACATATTAACTTTAAAAAAAAATTAATAACCAGTTGTAGTTCTCAATTCACAACAAAGCACCGAACGAGTAGAAATCGAATTCAAGACAGAATAGAAGCTTCATTAGGTTTAACTGCTTTTACTGCAGCCGCTGGCCCGCTACAGAGGACGGTTGTCGACGGCAACCCGAGGCGCGGCTGAGTCTAAGTCGCCCGGCGGCGATTCTACTACATAGACGGCGGAGAATTGTCGCAGGAGAATTGGAGGAGAAGATTTGAGTATTTCAATTTTTTGAATGAGACTTCTGGATTCCAAGAAGGAACGGATATATATATATATATATAGAGAGAGAGAGAGAGAGAGAGAGTTTAACAATGAAAAAAGTAGGGAGAAAATCAAACAGCCACCATGGATCGGCGGAACAGAGAAAAACGCAGGGACTAGATCTCCCGTGCAAATAAATCAAATCACGCAGCAGGTAAGGAAGGACATTGCATATACAGACAATCAGCTAATTCAAGTATTTACAAAAGAATAAGAAATATAGAAAAGTGGTGGTATCATATTTTGTAAAGGAGAATAGGAGAAAAGGTAGCTTTACTATGTACGATTGAGCAGCAAAAGCGTCTCCTTCGCCTGAGGAGGGAATATGCAGCGCACCTCTATCAGCAGCGCTCTATAGAGAGAGGGGGGGGTGGAAGGGTAGGGGGGTGGGGGGTGCGGGGGTGTATTATAGTATGTTGAATGAGTGTATTTGTGTTTGTGTTTCTGAATGAAGAGTGCATCGATGCTTTAAATATGATTTGGCTTTTATATTTGAGTGATCCTTCGCGTATAATATAATACAAATTCAGTAAAAATTATCCACTTCAAACCCCATTTAATTTTTCTTATTTTTCAAAAAATTTTAAATTTTATTGGGTGAATGGTGAAAAATGCCCTATTGTATAACATATAGAACTAAAGTACCCACATTGTAAAATCTACCCTAAAAATACCCAAAATGACTAAACTAACCTTACAACCTAACAACCTAATTAGCTTATCTCTCTCTCGCCCCTTAAATTATAAATTACATGAAAGATTCTCACCTAGGGCAGTGGTGCCGCGTCAGGCGCTACAGCCTTGTCGGGTACTTTCCTTTACCAAACAAAAATAGTTGTCTCG